>JAODPA010092864.1:0-23137 GCA_025585075.1 Nepenthes mirabilis | reverse complement strand
TGCATGCTGAATATGAGCAAAAATAAATATCGAAGGATAATATGTATATAAATATCAAAGGGAAAGTCAACATATTTAAACAATAAATAAAAAAATAAATTCATATACACTTGTCTTAACTTGAAACTACTCAGTCTAACACAAGATTGCTTTGAAACTATATTCCCTTACTCTTGTGAAACATTATTAAGGTTTTCTCACCCAATTTGCTTTTTTATTGTATTGAACACAAATTCCAATCTATAAGCTTTCGTTGGGAGATTGGTGGCTCGGTCATTGGGATCCAATAATTTGCAAAAATTCTATGATAAGTGAAGCACACCTAACAAGAAGATCAGAATGTATCTGATTCTACTGTTACAAATAAATCTAAGGAATTCTTTAGTAGGATTATAAGTCAGAAGTAAGTCAGTTAAGATTTAGAATGTATGTATCACCTGAGTTGTAAGTTGACTTATTTAATGCGTTACTTTTATTTATTGTAGAAGCCTAAAAGATTTTACTTTTTTTTTGTAAGTAATTAAAAATGTATTAAAAAATATAAGTTATACAAACTTATAATTTATCTCCAAATATTTTTTCCGATTTGGAATTAAATTATAGATGCTAAGGCATGCCTCGAGCACCATGTTACATTAAATGACACCAAATAATAAATACATAGATCGTCATCCAAACGCCATATCGGCAAACTAGTCAGCTAACAAAACTCCGTCGAGCAGATTAGCATATAGTGTCCTTAGGATTCATAGGAGTGGATTTATGATGTCACCAGGACTAGGATTTCTTCATTGATCTTGCCGGAAAAAGCAGCAACAAATGGACCAAAGGCTTCCAATCCAGTAAAAAGACGCATATCGGCAAAAGAGATAAAGAAAAGGCATACCGTCCGAAATGTCTAGAAATCTTTTTTTTTTAATCCAGAAGCCCACAGGCCGATCAAATGCCATTTATGTCAATCAACTTATTAATCCGGGAACTTCATACCATCCAAAAGCATACATGTAAATCCAAACCAGACAAATGGGACATGAAAAAAGGGGACAGTGTCGTTCAACGAGTTGAATGAACGAGTTGACCGAAAAAATGGCATTTGGTCAATCAACTCGTTGATCGGTCTACGTGCTGCTAGTTCAATAAAAAAAGATAGTTGGCATTCCTGCAGGTATGCCTTTCTTCCCTAGTTTGCCGGAATGGTGATTCTTCCTGGTTTGAAATTTTTACTCGGATACAACAATTTGTCGGATTGGTGCATTGTGCCGGAATGGTGAAATATCCCGGTATGCAACTGACTGGTATGGAGCAACACTGCCAGTTTGCTTGAAGTGGCGGGTTCCTTTTGGAATTCCTAGAATGGATATCCTTTTTAGCTTTCCTGGATTGGAACGATCTAGAATTGTGGTATTGACGGAACAGAACACTGTCTAGAATGGAGCAAATTTGCCGAGTTGCTTGCCGTGGTTATCTCCTTTTGGACATCCCGGAATGAATAGCCTTTTTGGATCTCAGGGAATGGAATGAGCTAGCTTTCCCAACATGGAATGGATATTATTGCTATACCGTCCATTCCAGGAATGGTCTTGGCCTGTTGCCAGGATTGCTTTATCGGTATGGTCACTCAAATGCCTAGTTTGATTCTTCGTATGCTCTTACCGGGCTACTTTGCAATGGGTAGTATGGATTTGGCTGTTCTACCTGATATGAAGTTGCTGGGTTGGCCGATCTGAAGATGACGGATTGGCATACTAGACGGTATGGAATTCCGGGAATAGATGGCCGACTTGGCCAATATGGTAGGAAAGAGGGTTGATAGGTTTGGATTTACCTGTCTGCTTTTACTGGTATGAGGATAACGCTTAGGCTGGTTGAATGGTATAAACTTCTCGAAATGGATGGCTTGTATTTTCGTTTGTATTTTATTTTCATGATTTGTTTCATGGAGTTTTGGGGATGCCTTAAATACTATGTTCTAATTTTAAGTCGGTAAAATACTTGGAATTAGAATATAGGTATTATAATTTCTTTTCTTTTAATTTAATGCACTTTAATTACTTGCCAAAAAAAAATCCAAACCGGACAAACCCGCTTTCCTTCCATTTCGGACAAGCTGCCCATCTAAACCCGGAATTCCATTCTGTCCATTCTGCCAATCTGCCAATCTGCCATCTTCATATAGGCCAATCCATTTCCATTTTGACTCAATAACTATTGGTTATCGTGGTTTTTCTTCATTACTAAAAATCTAGATATTAATTATCTTATTGTTCATATCTAATTTTGTGCTGAAATTTGCTGTTCATATTATTTAAATTTACATCTAGATCATAGCATATTTTACATATATTATATATTTTAATACATTTTGCTTTCATGATTTAAAAAGATCTACATTTCAAGATTAGAGACTTCTTATTCCTTCTAAATCTTCATGTCGGAAGAGGTGGTCAAGTGTCTGGTTCTTTAAGTAAGATCCCAATGCAGAACATCAGCTTCGGTTCCCTTATTTTTTGTATTTTTATCTTTGTAGAGATCTCCGAATCCGGTGGCGTAGTTGTCCCCACTTGCGTGTATAGTTTCTTTGTTATTTTACAATCCCATTATGAAATGGTAATAATTCCCACTCATTTCACTCTTTGGTAAGTCACGTATATGCAGGTGAAATGGCTAATGGCTCATATAAACTTCTGTTCCAAAGCATCATCTGCGGACAGCTACTCCTCCTCGTACTAAGCTATACCTACCCTTGTAATAGCCGTATTCATGTAGACATCCCCAAATTTATAACTACATAAATTAAACCGACCTTATGGTGAATAAGATGGAACCTCGGAAAGCAGGAAATATGTCTCTAAATAAATTTAAAACGTATACATGGAAGATTGACCAAATAACTGAAGTAGCAACATAAAAAGTTTTAATTTTTTTAATTTTTTTTGTGCTGAATTTCAAAGATATATAAATAAAAAATTAAATACAGAGTGCTAAAAGTTTTTGAACAATGTACCAAATTCAGGTATCAATGAGGTTTCATATTGATGGGACCTGACCTACTATTTGAACAGTGAGAAAACACATAATAACACATGACAAACACACAAGTATGCACAATCGGGGATTTTAATGGGATCCGAGTGCCCTCGGAGGGCTTAGGAGGTAGTTGGCACGCTAGAAGTACATTCGACCTGGATCAATGCCTGAAAGATTGTGAGTTACAAGACTTATGACACGATGGTGCCTTCTTTACATGGAATGATGGCAGAGAGGCAGCGGTCATGATTTATAGAAAGCTGGATCGGATGGTTGTTAATAGTCCCTGGCTTTTGGATTTTTCCAAATGCAAAACTTCTTTCGTACTAGGCAGACTCTCTGACCACTCTCCCTGCATTCTTTCCTAGGATGTTCATGATCGGCGTAGATGTGGCCTCTTTCGGTTCAATAACTTTCTATCTACGCACACCCACTTCCTACCGTCGGTTAAAGAGGTTTGGCAGTGTCAAATCCCAGGTGTTCCTATATTTCAGATTGTATCCAAACTGTGAATCACTTGTGGACTGCTTAAGAACTTAAATGAGAACATTGGGAATGTATTAGAAGTAGTTGTTCGAACTAGGCGTGACCTTGAAGAGTACCAACAATCCACCGTCCATTCTCCTCCCCACCTTGTTGCAACTGAGGATGAGCCTTATAAAGCGGCATATCGCCTTCCTCTGAAACGAGAAGTGGAATTCCTCTAACAGAAGGCTAAATTTAAATGGCTTAAAGAGTGTGATCAATGCACAAAATTCTTCTTCAACTCGGTGGGAGGGAACAACAATAGGAAGAAGATTCTTGCTTTATGTAAGGATGATGGCACCCACACAAATTCCCTTGAGGAAGTTCAGCACTTAATTGTCAGTCATTTCACGAGGTTGTTAGGAACTGGCCAAACGAATAGAGTCTTTAACCAGGAACGACTCCGACCATTTATTTTGCATACTATCCCCGCTAATCTTTGCTCTACAATTACTAAACCTATCAGTGCCGAGGAGGTTCATCGGGCTTTATTCTCAATTAGGGATTGTAAGGCGCTGGTTTCGGATGGTTTCTCATCCAAGTTTTATAAAGAAGCTTGGCACATCATTGGCCCCTCTATTGGTAAGGCAGTTCAAGATTTCTTTCGCCATGGGAAGCTCCTTAAGTAAATTAATACTACTATTATTAGCTTGATTTCCCAAGTGAAGAACCCGTCCAAAGTTACTGATTTTAGATCCATATCATGCTGCAATGTGCTCTATAAAATTATTTCCAAAATTATTGCCAATCGAATCAAACCCACGTTGCCTCTATTGATAGATACGTGCCAAACTACATTTGTGGAGTGCAAACATATTGCTGATAATATCCTACTAGCCCATGATTTACTTCACAAATATCACCTTAGCAAAGGAACTCCATGGTGTTCCATGAAGGTGGACATTATGAAAGCATATGACTTGATCCAATGGGATTTTTTGATCACGACATTAGAGCTGATGGGCTTTCCACTCATGATGGTTACTCGGATAAGTCAATGCATCACTACAACCTCCTTTTTAATTAATATCAATGGTGAATCAATTAGTTTTTTTCAAAGGGGCCAAGGGTCTGGGCCAAGGGGATCCGCTTTCTCCTTATCTTTTTGTTTTAGCCATGAATGCTCTTAATGGTATCCTGGAAATCAAAGTCCGCAGGCATGAGGACTTCAGATATCATTGGAAATGTGCTAAAACGAGAACGGATATGCTTAGTTTTGTGGATGACCTTATTCTGTTCTTCAAAGCTTTTTTTTGGTAAGTAAGTAAAATGCATTAAAAAAGAATAAAAAATTATAACATTTATGTTCTAATCCAAGTGTTTTGCCGACTTAGAGGTGGAACGTAGCAACAAGGGCAACCCCTTAAGCACCATGACACAATTCATGTAAATAAGAACAAACAAAAAGGCCGAATTCCACGGGCCAATTCTGGATCACCATCTCAGCCTGAAGCAAATAAGCTCAAAAAAGTGCAATCATATCCAAGGTGATGTCTCGGACAATGGCATCTCGAAAATGCTGGTGGAGAATTTCCGCACGGTCGTTTGCACCATCATGGCAATTTAGAAAAGCTACAGCACAATGCAAGCTACAGCATACCTCGGTCATTTAGCATCATCTCGGTCATTTATCGGAAGCAGCATTGGCCTTGCAGACTTCCCTGCCAAAAGCAATATCTCAGCCATAATCACCTAGAAAAACCACGGTCATTTGCTCATCTCATCCCTGGCTAAAGGTATATCAACTAAGCCAGCACAATGCAGAATGCACCACCAAAATCATCACATCCGAGTGCATATACTGATGGATCTCCATCCTGCTTCATCAAGGCTCACAGTAGCAGCATAAAACTGATTCTTCCTTATACACGGGCAGTATGCATCTCGGCCATGAATTTCAAACAGCCTATGCCAAAAAACTCGGACAAAACACCACCTCGGCCATAGAGAACATCGGTCAAAAGAATCACTTCCCATTGCTTGCATCTTGGCAAGGGACAACCAAATAAAAAAATACTCGGCCAAAATAACAGCAACAGCAGGCATAACTACTGAAAGATTAGCACAAAACCAAGACAGTAGGAATCATCTCCCACTCGTAAGCATCTGAAGTCAACAAAGGAATCCAAACAAACAGCTAAAAGATAGCAAATCTCTGGCAAAATAGGATACACGACAGCAGCATTCAGCAGCCACTTGGAGCAAGGTGATGACTCCAAAACTCGGCATATTTACTACCAGTACTACCGGTACTGCCGCTTTTCCATCATCTCCATTTTTGATTCAAAAGGGTTTGAACCCATGCCCTTTGGATTCTTTGGAGATGGTTTCCGTCGTCTTCGGGCCTTTGATCTCTTCCATGGTACCGCCTGCAGAGCAAAAGAAGGCTCTTGAGAACAGCAGGGGGATTCAGCAGCACCATGGGAGACTTGAGCAGCAGACTCACGCTTAGAAGAAGTCTCATCTGTAATACAGGTTTCTTAGGTGCTACAAGGCATGTGCCTTGGTGTCAGCGCCAAGCAATGGTTGTCTTTAAGCTCCATCAATTGCCTACGTAAACACTCTACTTTGGAGGTAATTCTGTTGGCAGAAGGAGGCGAATCCTCCTTAATAGCAGTCCGGGTCTCAATGATGGCCATCTTCGGCTCCCCAGCAACAACAAATGGAACATCCATGTTTTGGTCCTCTTCCTGAAGATTATGGAAAGAAGGAACATACTCTCCACTGGTAGATAATCCTCTAAGATCAATATTGGCATCTTCAGATGAAGCAACATCTCTCATGCAACTTTCATCCCGCCATACGGGGGATATAATATTATGCTGCGGCTCACAATCTCTTACAGTATGTTCAGGTAAGACAGGAGATGCAAGCATACAGACTTTAGTAGTAGGCTTCAACGAAGGGGGCTGCAAAATGGAGCCACGAAGTAGCTCAATCTCAGGTTTCAACTCCTCCTGCTCCTTAGGCACAGGATCCTCATGACTCTCCTCAGCTTTTCCATTAGGCAGCATACTCACCATCTGGTTATCTACTACTGACTCTATAGAATCTGCATCAGTAGTATGATCTTGGCCTGTGGCAACAATCCGGCCAGAAGGAATTTCAGTAGCCTGCCAAGGGGACACTGATTTGTCATCGGTAGCTTTGACATTCAGAGTAATGGGAGCCACAACACCAATCAAAGCTTCATCCGGATCCAATCTCTTTAAAGTAGCATCTTGCTCATACTCACCCGTACGGTTGATCCTATCATGTATACTCTGGTTGGCACTGTGGCCATTCACCCGATGCTCCAGCTTCCAATGGTAAGCAACCTCTACCTTGACAGTCGAGGCTGAAACATCAGCACTTGATTTTAATCTGATTTTCGTAGGGAGAGGGGCACCCCTACCCACTTCAACACAAACCAGGGCAAAATGCATTCGTTCCATCCTAGCTGTGCTCGGATCTAGTTGGAGAGGTTTTCCATCCCCACTTGCAATCCAACTAAGTCCTAATGGGGTCCAATATTCAGTCGGGACATTGAACAAGGTGATCCAAATTGGGAACGATTGGAAAGAATCCTTAGACAACATCATATCGGGCGTCCATCTTTTTAGGAAGATGGTTTTCCTTCCAAAGGCTCAGGGACCTTTTGCCAAACAAAGATTCAAGTGATTTTCAGTATCAAACTGAAAGAAAAAGAACCCCTTGTCATTCCCGGTGACACGGCATAGACCAAATCTAGCCCAGATTTTACGAATAATGGAGTTAACCGCCTGAAAATGCAGTTGATTGTCATAGAAGTAACCCACCAACGTTACTCCCCATAAGTCCTGGCACTGCTGAATAACATTAGCAGAAGGAGAAATGGAGACAACATCCCCTTCTAGAGATTAGGGAGGGTAATATTTTCGTGGGACACTCTGACAAGTGCCATTGGTCATAACAACATCAACCCAGGAGGATGTCAGGATGGGTGGAAGCTCACCAGAGGAATTGACCCCAGAAGTAGGAGCGGGTGTATCCCGGGCTGTGTCAGGAATCAAACTTAATCCTGGAGCCGCAACAAGAGCAAGAGCATCAACATCAGGCGAGGCCTCTAGCCCCAAAACATCCAAGGCACCATTCCATGGAAAATTCGTGCACCGGTCGGATACACTAGCAGATGACTCATGGGGAGAGGCAGTCAGCGCCAACAGGTGACTATGGCGTTGTTCCATCGGCTTCATATGCTCCAAGAAGGACGCATCTGGGGTAGGAGAAGGAAGAAAAGCATCCCTCTGTAGGGGAGGGAAAGGGTGAGGGGGTTAGGTGAAAAGATGAGAAGGAAACACCGACGGAGAAGAGACTTCATGGGGCAAAGACGAAGGGGGGCTAGTTAGGGCCCACATTGGACCGGCCATGGCCAACACCAATGAGGAAACAAAAAAAAAATAGTCTGCACAGATTTCAAATTGAAAATCCTAGGAGGGGCATCTGGGAAGGAGCAAACAAAACCCCCAAGGAGCCGGTCTTGCCGGCGAACGGCGAAAATCGATTGAGGATCTTTTTTTTTCATAAGTAAATACATTAAATTTAAAAGAAAGATATAAAACTTTGTACTAACTCCAAGTATTTTTCTGACTTGGAATTAGGACAAAGATAATGGGGTGTACCCCAAACCTCATGAACATGTCATAATCTCAGACCATGACCCAAGTCATGGAAGCATAAAAATACAACCGAAAATACACAAGCAAAATCACAGTACAATGCACACCACTTCGGCCATAACGACCTCGGTCAAAAGCAACCCCTCCCGGGCATACGTCTCGACAGAATGCCGAGATAGGGCATCTCAACCAAGGCATATCACAGGCAGTATGCATCATCCCGGTCTATTGCGAAATTGCTGACAAAATCATACCATCTCGGCACTTTCAAGCAGGAGGTTTCAAACGACATGGCTCCGAACCAAACTTCACAACACAACAAAGAGAGCAACTGCAGCATTCCACTTCACCCAGCAGCTACTTCCCGCCATTTAGCATCTGCAGCATACCAGCAAAGGCAGATACAACATTTGGACTACTTCAAAGCAAAAAATCAGCAATATAATCTCCCAGAAACCTGCCCCAGTCATAGAAACAAGAAATCAAACTTGAAAGCCTTATCTCCAAGGAAATCAAACCAGAAACCAGCCCCAGCATGCTACACACCATGGGCAGCAGAGCACCATTGCTTCTGCAGCAGCATCTGGCAGCAGGCCATTGGTTTCCTTTGGGCATTCTGCAATCAGCAAACTACCTTAGCTTTAAGGCTAATGCAGCTCCACATCTACATCTCATACTATTGGCAACCACCTCAGCCATTTGGCATCTCGGTGCTATACCGGCTGCACAAACAAAACTAATCCCAGACAAAGACCTTTCGGCCATAAGGGACCCCGGAATCTTTCCAATGCATCTCGGGCAATGAAAACCAGAGCACCCAAGCTCTCGGACAAACACCAGCTCGACCATAAGGGACCTCGGTAGCTTTCTAATGCATCTCGGACAATGAAACCTAGCATAATTGCACAACACTGTCCACAACAGATCCACAATAGTTGTAACAGCATCTCACTGGCAGCAGGGCAGCAGTAATAACCAAGGCCACCACAAGGGCCAGCCTCATACCAGCTTTCGCCCAGAAGTACACCTGCACAGCATCTCGGCATAGAAGGCTGTGTTCATCCTCAGTCTTTTGCTGCTCATCTTGGACACAACACCACCTCGGCCAAAAGGAACCTTGGCCAAAGGTACACATCCCAATTTATATCTCTCAACAAAAACTGCCAAAGCAGTGACCACCGTAGTTACTTCAGCCCCACAAGGTTAACATGGCCGGCAAGCCATCAGTTATATCCTTGGGCAGCATTGTTGTCAGCCTCAGCATCGATCTACAGCAGCAACATGGAAGGGAAACCAGCCCAAACACACACCAACAAACCACCATTCAGCAAAGGAGAGTATCAACATCGCTCCATATTCTATCTCTCACACTGGAAATCAGAAGCCATAATTTTCAGCACCATTATTCATTGGGTAGGCTGGATTTTAGCAAAAAATAGCAGCCCAACTCCATGTTACTCCAGCTAGGCTCACGCCAATAGCAGTATAAAGCTTTTGTGTGGAAGCCCCAAATCTTTCAACATTAGCAATGCTCCAATACATCATAATACCACGCCAGTACCAGCAACATCAATTTTTGGCAGCCAAATTCACCTGCAGCCATCTTAGGAGCTGCATGGAATCAGTTTCCCCTCCAGCATCACCGATAGCTCCATCAGCAGAGCAAAGTAGATTGAAATACAAACCTACCAAACTCACGCCAACAAATTACAATTCAGCGAAGTAGGTGGTAACAGCAAACCACAAGCTACCTTACTCTCAACACTAAAATTGCTTCATTGCAACATAACATAACGCCAACATCAGCTGATCCAAAATTTGCCAACCAAAATCTTCAGCGGCGCATACCCAACAAGGCAGGGAAGCAAGATAGCCAAACCAACCCATTTATCCAATCCAGTAATCTGTCTTTTTTTTTTGGTAAGCAAGTATTTTGGATTAATGGAAGAAAAAATTACAAAATCTATGTTTTATCTCCAAGTATTATGACTTGGGGATAAAATATAACCCGCTGGGGCATACCCCGAGCAACTAATACATCCGAAGGTACATAAAAAACCTCTAGGAGGCCAACGTTCTACAGAACCTATAGAAAATGAAGAATATTACATCACAACCCAGAGGGAATCCAGCAATCTTTGTCACAACTCAGCACAGAGAGTAGCTGCAACATGAGTTCAGCCTCGCATGGAGTAGCCAGCAGTCACAGCTCCACATAACTGTTGAAAATTTGTATCAGTAGGGATTTATACCACACCGCACAGCTACTGAATAAACGGCACCACAATAGGACAGTAAAGAGGGTCCAATCTAATAGCAGAACGTCCGGTGTTCTGCCACTACTCTATCAACTCCAATAAGAGATTCAAAGGGGGTGAGAATCTAAACCCTTTGGATTCCTGAGAGATGGTTTCCGTCGGCCGCGGGCCTTTGATCTCTTCCTTTTTTTTTTTTGGTAAGTAAGTGTGTATTTTGGATTAACGGGAGAAAAAATTTACAAGAAACTATGTTATAATTCCAAGTTTTTTAACTTGGAGTTAGAACATAAAACGCTAGGGCATACCCCGAACGACTAGTACTTCAGAGAATACATCAGAAAACCTCTAAGAGGATTGCTCTAACAGAAAATAGAAAATGAACAAAGCCATTTTACAAAAGTAGGTTCAACAACAATGCTGCCCCAAACCAAAATGCACCCCAAGTACAGGAAGCAGAAGACAGCTGCATCTCTCCCACCACCGGCTACTTTACACCAGCATCAGAAAATTCACCGATCTTCAAAAAAGCCAGCATTGGGAGCGACAATCAGCAATGGATCAACAGCCAGTAATCCACTAAATCAGATGCAGAGAGGCATCACTGTCCAGCATACAAATACAGTGGCCACAACCCAAAAGCATCCAATGCAGCATCCTCATTTCACCCATCATCAAAGCTAGGCTAGCAAATCACCAGCCACTGCCTCACAAAGTTGGCCGCAGGATGATGCCTCCTCCTGTGACAGCATTGTGACAGCCTCACAAAAGGCAACGCTGTGACAACAGCAGAGAAGGCTTTACAGCACCGCCTACAGCAAAATCAGAACCAATATGCTACTAACAGGTCCCAATTCCAGCGCCAAAAATATACAAAGCTCAGCTCGTCCATCAGCTGCTCTCATCCAATAACAGCATATGAATTCCTTCAGCACAAGGAAACCCAGCTTTCTACCTAACAGGAGAACCAATGCAACAGCATACAATTGCCATTCTAAGCCAAACGGCACTAGTTTTTAAGTCCATCAAACCCGGCTGCTTTGATCTCTTCCTTGGCATCGCTTGCAGTCCAAAGGACGGTTCAGGAGGACAGGAGACATCAGAAGCATCCAGAGAGGCATGGGCATTATGCTCCGGTTTAGCAAGAGCCACATCTGCATAACATGCTACTTGGGTGCTACAGGATATAGATTTCACTGTTAGAGGCTTGCTACGTTTGTCCTTATATTCCATCAATTGCCTACGTAAAGCCTCTACTTTAGAGGTGATTTTGCTGGCAGTAGAAGGTGATTCCGCCATATCACAGCAAGTTATCCCCAAAGCTTCTAAGCGGTTCGTATCTGGAATAGGCTCAAGGAGCAGCAGGGTGACTTCCTCTGGTATATTCAAGTTCATACCATTTTTCACAATATCCGCAAAAGATACAATTAAGTTGGAGGAGGAAATGGGCATACCTTCTCTCAATGTTTCATGAGTAAGAAGGCTACCTTGAGGCAAAGGGGCCATTGGACACAGCTCTACATTAGTGGCTTGCAAGGACTGGTAATCATCACAATCCACATAGGGGCACTCCATACCTACGGGGCTAGGAGCAAGGTTTGGGGCAGCAACAGACGATGACATGAGGGGCACATTTTCAGGGTTCCTCCCATTAAATACATCCTTCAATAGGGGAACCGCTGATACTAGAGGCTGGGGACGATCAGGCACGGAATTCTACTCAGATGCAACACCAGCAGCTTTCGTGGGGGATTGGAGAATAGAACTTGCCTCACTATCAGCGGCAGCACCGGGCCCCAGGGATTCAGCATCTGCTTGTTGGGGGCACAGGGATTGTCAAGACAACTCGAACCGATTTCACCAACCGTTTGGGCATATAGAGCAGGTTGCGTAGTAACACAGAGCTCCTTAGCTATGGGTTTCTTAGATTTACATTTAGGTTCATCGTGGCCTAACATGTGGCAGCAACCACATCGAGTCGGCTTCCAACTATACTCTACAGTCACCACAGTTTGGGATGTAGAAACTAGGGATGACAGAGCAATGCATGTGGGTAGTGGGTCACCCACTCCCACTTCAACACAAATCTTAGCAGTAGATAAATTTTCCATACAAGCTGTCCGTGGTTCAAGCAGTAGTGGTTTCCCTACGGCACTTGCGATCCAGTTGAGGTCAGAATGGGTCCAGTATTCAATCGGTATGTCGCATAATTTGATCCAAATAGGGAAGCGTTTGTGCTCCTCCTTAGTCAATAGCCTACCAGGATACCAACGTTTTAGGAAAATGGCTTTTCTAGAAAAAAATCATGGTCCACCAATTAGGCATTTCTCCATCAGCTCCAAGGAAGAGAACCGAAAAAAAAAAAATCCTGCTTCGTTGTTAGCAATATGCACAATTCCAAATCGTGCCCGTATCTTCCTGGCTATTGCTTTGACAGCCAGGAAGTGGGGGGGGGGGGTTATCAAGGAATGGCCAACCAGAGTGAAACCCCATAGGAGGCTTCCTTAGTTTATAACCTCTAGAGGAGGAAAAATGGAGGCAATGTCTCCATTGAATATCTGAGGTGGGAAGAATTTTAGCTCTTCACTAACCCCATTCCTTTCCTTCTGGACGACATCAGCCCAGAAAAAGTGGGCTTGATTTCGCTAAATAGGGGTTTGTGATGAGGATTGGCGTAGTACATCACCTGAGGGATTGCCCACACAGTCTTCAGGACCATTAACAGCCGACAAGGTCAGGATTGGTAGCACTTGTCCAGAGAGCGAATGCGTAGAGGCAGATATGGCAGCAGGGGGTGGATGGACTTTCACTGGCTGAGGGCCAGGGTGAGAACGCTCAAACTCCCCTCCTTCGTCTAGGACAGGGGACTTCGCAAGCTGTGCCACCAGGGGGTATGGCAGAGATCCATTGACTCCAGCCACACCAGGGAGGATGCAGCAGGGGATTGAGGAGACTCATCCCTCGTTAGTAGGGGATTTGAGGCCTGGCCAAGGGATTTTGCATCAAACGCCTTCGAAGAGGGAGGCAAAGAGAGTAAAGGGGGAGGATGTGGAGGACCCGGAGGTGCTCCCAGGAGGCCGGCCCTGGCCAGCACCGGCGGAGACACACGCCGACCTCAACTCGAGTGACAAACGTCACTGAATCTGCCAGCTTGAAATTCAAATTTTTCTGGTAAAAATTTGAAATGCAGCTGAGACCTAGAGAGAGGTGAGAGCTTCTCTCTACCGAGAGCTTCTTTTAGTAGAATCTTTGTCATCATTTGATCGGGAATCGCCTGCGTAAATTTTGAAATTTGAAAAGAAGAGAGAAGGGAGAGCTTTTCTCCAAAGCTGGTTCTTCTATTCAGCTTATTCATGAATGTCTTAATGTTTTCGAAGACCTCTTTGGCCTGACGGCTAACAGAGACAAAGGCAAAATTTTTATATGCTTTGGGGACAAGACCACCAGGAAGGAGATTCAGAACATTATGGGTTTTAAAATGGGCCAGCTTCCAATGAGATACCTGGGTGTCCCCCTAATCACCTCCAGGCTCTTGTTGAAAGATTACCAACCCTTGATGGACCGAGAACTTCAACGTGTATCCTCATGGAAGAACCATTGGCTTTCCTTTGGTGGTCAGCTGCAGCTTATATCCTCTATTTTATCGACACTTCACCACTACTGGGCATCTATTTTCATCCTTTCGAATGCCATTTTGAAGAAGATTGAAGGGTATATGTGTAGGTTTCTCTAGCATGGATCTGGGGATGGAGAGTTTGTAGCCATAGTCGCTTGGAAGGATGTCTGCACTTCTAAGGAAGAAGGAGGGCTCGGTCTTAAGAACCTTGAGGCGTCTAATAAAGCATTTAGCTGTCGCCTATTTTGGAAACTTGTATCGCGTGACACCGGCTCAGTCTGGTCAACATGGTGTCATGCTAACCATATTAAAAACCGGTGTATTTGGACCTTAAAAGTGCCAGACACAGCACCATGGTGCTGGAAGAAAATCATGAAGCTCTATCCAGCTCTTAAATCCATTATTCGCCACCATATAGGGAATGGTGCAAGTACGTTCCTTTGGACCGACAATTGGCATCCCCATGGACCTCTTATTGACTGGTACTCGGAGAGGATTTGGTGTATCACAGGTTTTCCTGTTGAGGCAAGAGTCAAGGAGATTATTCATCAAAGTCAATGGAGATGGCCAAATTCCATTGACATGGAGGTTATTGATGTTTTGGATAATATGCCTTGGTACAACCTGGATGAAAACAAAGATGATGTTATAATATGGTCTGCGAGCTGTTCGGGTAGCTACATTGCAAAGTCCTCATACGCAATCTTCCAGAACAGCGGAGATAAGGTACCTCGGTTAATCTTGTCTAGGGGAAAGAACATATTCCAGCTCACGCCTTTATCCTTTGGCTTGTCATGTGTAAACGGCTTAGCACCACGGATAGAATTAATTCATTTGTTCAATATTCGCTAACTTGTGTTCTATGTAACCTAGGCTATGAAAGTCACGACCATCTTTTCTTCAAATGTCCCTTCTCGTCCGAGGTGTGGGGGTTGATGTGTCACCATGTTGGAATCTGTTGGCCCTATGCTAACTGGCCATCCAACATTTCATGGGCGGCAAGCAGATGGAAGGGGTAGAATCTCAAAGCGTATTCATCTTGGCTTACCCTTGTAGCAATTGTGTACTACCTTTGGCATGAAAGAAACCAACGTGTGGTCAACACTGTGATTCACAGGGATATATTTCAAGTTACCCATCTTATCACAAACGCTGTCTGTAGAAAGCTTGAAATTAGGGTCACCGAGTGCAACCAGAATGAGCATCCTATCATGATTGGATGGGGTATTCTATTAAATAGAGGGTAGGGGCATTTGAACAAGATGTCTACAAACTGTCGAGGATGGATATATGCTAGAGTTGAAGCTGCCTCAGTTCTGAAGCTACCTTAGTTCTGAAGCTGCCTCAGATCGCCTTGCTGGCTCATTAAACGGTATGCTTCCTCTTGTCGGTTTGGTCGGTTTTGGCCGATATGCTTCCTTTTTCCAGTTTGGACGATGTTGTGACTATTACCTGGTATGAAGGTTCATTGCTTCATGCCGGTATGCTTTTAAAAAAAAAAGCATTCCGGTTTGATTGCCTTTTGCTAGCTCTTTAGCCTTCTTTGTATGTATTTACCGATATGTTTTGGTCATAAAAAAAAAAAGCATTCTGGTCAAATTGCCTTTGCTGGCTCTTTGGCCTGTATGCTTCCTTTTGTCGGATTGGTCGATTTTGGCTTGTATGTTTCCTTTTGCCGGTTTGGTCGGTTTGGCCAATATTGTGACTTTTGGTATGAAGGTTCACGGTATGCTTTAAAAAATAATAATAATAATTTGCATCCTGGCTCGGTATGCTATGTTTTGTGGCAAGAAGGCTAGCATTCTTTATTTTTCCCGATATGGATTAGCAATGATTGGAATGGTCTGTTGGGTTGGATCGAGCATTATGGGCGGTTTCGTGCTCTCTGCCTGTATGACTATATTCTAAAAAAAAATTTGTTGTATCCAGGCTGGATATGTTTGTGTGTTGCTTGGAGTGCAAGGTTGTTTTTCTTCATGCCTAGAATGGATGGCATATCTGGAAGTCCCGGTCTAGCTTGGCAAATGCTGACATGGATTATGCCGGGATGATTTGGATTTCTTGGGTGTTCTTGGTGCCTGGTCGGCTCAGTTGCAAGTGGGAGAGCGAGATGGTTGAGGTCCCTGTCATCTTCAGCAGTATTCCCTGCGTCTCTGCCTTGGGGATGGCTTGGTTGAAGGCTTAAGGTGGATGTAACTCTGTTTGTTTCCTTTGTTTTTTTTTACTTTGGATTTTGTGATATGTTTTATGGTACTCGCGGAATGCCCTAACGTCTTTGTTCTAAATTTAAATTAGCAAAATACTTGGAGAAGGAACATTGGTTTTGTATTTTTTTTCTTTTTCATTAATATAGTTTAATTACTTACCCACAAAAAGTTTACACAATCGATAAATGCATGATTTTTACGTGAAAAACACCATTTTAAACGAGAGAGAAAAAACCATGGGATTCAATGTCCAAAAACATCTCAATTATACAATATCTCGGTTACATAAACCCCATATATAAGGTCAAACAACCTTATCTCAAAACAAGTTCGTATAATAGAGAATATAAGATGAAAGAGAAGAAAAAAAATCGGGTAAACATTCTTCTTAATAGCAAGAATAGGGTACTCACGGTTGATCAAGACTGAAACTTCATTTGGAATGCAAATGGATGCACAAATCTTCATCTTCTTTCTTTTCTCCCTTCTCTTCTTTTCTCTCTCAAAACGGCGTGCATGCTGCATAGATTAAACCCTAACGCATGTCAGCCACATTTTTATCCTTTAGGCCACACTCGAGCACCAATCGGACGCAACTTGCGCGTGGTTCTTCTAGAAATGGCACTCAAGCGCCTATCGGGTGGTCATCGAGTGCACATGTTTTGAAAAACGGGCCTCTGTGGTGCTTTTGGGTGCTTATATAGCACCTACATTCTGGAAATCGTGCCTCAATGGTACCTTGGGCACTCATTGAGCGCCCACCTTCTGGAAGATGCGTCTCAATGGTGCCTCAAGCGTGATGCTGCCGGAATTAGCACCTTAGGCCTTCATTGCGTGTGCGAAACGCATACAAAAGTACTCATTATTCGTATCACCAATTAGCACGTCAAGTAGTTATGAGCTTACATGGAAGTAACCCATAACTTAACACATTTACATATATATGCGTGTGTTTATGAATATATGGTTAGAGGCAAGCAGTGGTAATAACTAGCCCAAATGCAAGCTTTATCTAACATTAAAATAACAAATTCGTAAATGGAAATCAATTAACGAGTGATGCATATGGGCATGTGGGAAGGCTTAGGCCTATCTAGCCCTGGCTAGGAGGGAGGCAGGCCCCCTGGTTAGGGTGCATGGTACAGCGGCATTGTAGTCTCTCTCTCTGAATCTCTAGATATAGATAGACAAATAGGGTGGTCGTAGATGTGTATGGAAGACGTGAAAAGGGGACCATGCATGCGTGCGTGCGTGCACCTGTATATGTTGTTGTTTAGTCGAGTTTAATTGTGGGAGAGGTGGGGCAGCTGGCTTTTACTACTTTTGTATTGTAACCCACCCATTTATGATTTGCACCAAACGCCCCATAATGCAGCCTTTACACTCTCACCTCCGTCAAGGAAAGGAGGGGCATTTATTGGTGGTCGAAAGACAAGCAATCTCCAAATAAATAAATAAATAAATTACAATGAATATATTTAAAAGTTTTTGATAGAAAAAATTTACGTCTGCACAGACATATTTTTATTTAATTGATAAACAATAAAAATACATTACACTATATTTTTTTTGGTAAGTAATTAAAATATGTTAATAAAAATGAAAGAATACAAATCAGATGTTCAATTTTCAAATAGATTTGAACTCAATCGATACGTAAATATGTGATTCGGTAAAGAACCAGGGATAGATTCGCGTCCGGAGCCGTCACCATGTCAAGGATCTGAATGTCCGCGCCAAAGGGAGTAGCCAATCATACGTCGGCAGGAGAACAAGTAGAAAAGCGGTGCCTGCATGGCCAAACCGCTCCTTTTTTTTATATATAAAGAAAAAGAAGAAAAAGAAGAAGAAAATCTCTAAGTAACCGAACATCACACCGGATGGCCAAGGGATTGTTTTTTTTTTTTTTTTTTGGAGAAGAAAAAGAAGAAGAATAAGAAGAAGAAGAGCCATAAATAACCAAAACACACCGGATGGTCAAGGTTTTTTTTTTTTTTAATATAGAGAAAACATCGCACTACATTCACATTATTTCAAACAGACGTTTTAGATTTTTCTAAATTACTTGAGATCATGTTTAATAGTTTAAAATAAATTTTCACGTTGAGTTTAATTACTCCCTGTTTTGTTTGTCTCTAATACATGGGTTGCATTTTGAGGGAGGAACAACACCTCACCTCCACCCACTCCACTATAGGGTAGCATGGCAAGTATTAATTACTCGCTTTCAATCAAGCAATTCATTTTATCCAAGGCTTGCAACTGATCATTTGTAGGACATAATATTACTTCTCCAAACAGAAAATAATTATAATTGATTTTTCAGACATGTTGATATAGGCACATGCACGGATTTTGTTAAAGATGATTAGAATTGAATTCAACTTGACATAAGTGAGAAAGTTTTTTTCTTTTAGACAAGACTAGCTTGTCTCTTCATCTCGGTGCCCTTCAGGTACGAAAATAAAAATTAGAGATGCACCCAACTCACTTACAATAAGCGTTCAAAAAATGGAGGCCAACATATGATAATTTCTTTTGATAAGTAATTAAATTATATTAAATAAAATAAAAGATTACAAAAATTGATATTCTATCTTCAAGTATTTTGCCGACTTGGAATTAGAATAAAGATACTAGGGCATTTTTCGAACACCATGAAACATGTCCCGAAAACCAAAGTAAAAAAAACGAAGGAAACAATGGAGATACATCCATCATTAGCCTTCAACCAAATCATCCAAAATGCAGAAACACAAGCTAACGAAGCTAAAGATGACAGTGACGTCAAGCACCGTGCTCCCCCATTTGCAACCAGGCTGACCAAGTGCCGATACTGCCCACAAAGCCCAAACCAACCCAACATAATCCATATCGGCCTTTGCCAATCCATACCGGGACTTCTAAGAAGGCCATCCATTCCGGGCATACCCGCACTCCAAGCAGGAAAAAAACATAACAAGTCGGGATGCATTTTCTTCTTTTTTTTTTTTACACAAAACATACAGACATGAAATGATATTTTGGGAAGAAGCTTCATACCAAGCAAATAGCACAAGATCAACCAAATCGACCAAATCAACACAAAAATGCATATCGGCCAACCAGCCTACAATAAAGCGTTCCATCCGGAATGCTTTTTTTTTACCAAGATTTCTCCATACTGGCTATATGAACTATACTGGCATAAACACAATACGTACAGATAATCAATCTCGATAAACACACTAAGCTGGGCAAACCATCCAAACATGCCCATACCGGCAAAATAACACAAACCGACAAGCCAAACATGAATAAAGCATTCTGGCCGATACGCCATTTTTTTTCTTTTTCTCTCCGGAATAAATCCATACCGGGCGAAATACATGAAATCGCCCACAAAGCCCAAACCAACCTGGCAGAACCATACCGGCCTTTACCAATCCATACCGGGAATTCCAAGAAGGCCATCCTTCTAAGCATGAAAAGCAAACCTGCACTCCAAAAAGGAATAAAGCATACCCAGCCGGGATCATACCGGCATGAAGCGACATTTTGGGAAGAAGCTTCATACTAGGCAAAAGGCACAAGATTGGCCAAAATGACCAACCTAGCAAAAAGACGCATACCGACAAACTAGCCTGCAATAAAACGATTTGTCCGGAATGCGTTTTTTTTATCCAAGATTACTCCATACCGGCTATTTGCCCCATACCGACACAAACGCAATACCTACAGATAATCCATCCCGGTAAACTCATCAAATCGGGCAAAAAAACACAAACCGTCCAAACACGCCCATATCGGCAAAATGACACAAACCGGCAAGCTAGACAGGAATAAAGCATTCCGGCCGATTTGCAATTTTTTTTTTGATAAGAAATACTAGCAACCACCTGGTTCTCAACTCTAACGCCAGAGTAGTTAAAAACCAAAAAATAACTAGCAGCCCTCAATCCTATGTGGCTCCGTATCTTAACCAACAAGACTCCGACAAGCACATTGGCCTATAGCACCCTTAGGATTCTTAGGAGTGGATTTTCAAAGTTTTTAGGATTTGGATTGCTTCAATGATCCTGCCTACTCGGACAAAAGAGTTATAACCTGATCAGCTACCTCCTGAGCATGATAGGGATGAGCACCATCCTCCCTTCTGTTGGAAGGCCTTAGAGGGTTAGTGGAGGATTCAAGCGCTCTAAGAATGCTCACTACAACGATAGATTCATCAACTCTATGAAGGCCCTCCACTAAGCCACTCAACTAGATAAAACAGCAATTCGGAGATTCAGTCCCTGCTTTCAAATAGATATCTAGAAAACTATACACTGCTTGCCTCCCATCAAGGGATAAAGAAGCAATGTATGGTTGAGTAGTCTTAGGTACCACCAACATCCTGATAGCATCTAATAATGTACCTTAAAACTATTCTGATCGACCACTACCAGAGAAGGAGATTTGAACTCAACCGCCTCTTCACTATCAGCAGAGATTGGCTTCACTTCAATCTCAGCAAGCAAATATTTTTCCAGGAGACCACACACAGCCTGCCTCCCTTCCGGAGGTAAAGATGTCAGATATGTCTGAGTATTATTTGCCTCCAGCAACATTTGGAGAGCATCAATTATTGTACCATGAAAACCTGCTTGATCAGCCACTACCAAGGAGGAGCCTCACGTCCTATATTAACCTCACATGGAGCAGAACCAAGATAAAGTCAGCAGCTATCACGACCCAAGAAAACAATATACACATGTTAAAATAAAATCGATAATAATATTTTTCTTAACTATAAAAACCCAACCCGAGCCTGACAATCTCTACATATACAGGACTCGACATAATAAAACCCACACAAGATCTCATCAGATATGAATCCGGACAATATAACACTCAACCTTCTATCCAAAATAGCAATGGAGGTATTCAACATAACAACAACTTATCAACATAACACTATAACTCCAATATATCCCACACAAGGATCAAGGCCCTCATCTAATCAAAGACAGAATCATAATATATTCTCGAGATCAGAGACATAACCAATATGAACATCTCTACTCACTGATAGAGATTTGCCGCATCAGATAAAGTCCAACTCTACAAGCGTATCCAAGTCATTAGTTTGAAGGGATAAAATATGAAAACGTGAGTCTAGAGCTCAACAAGCATTATATATATATATAAACAGTGTATATAAATCAAAGGGAATGGATAACACAACACAACCGTATTAAATATAAAACACAAGGTCCATGAAATCCCTAATAATTGAGTAATAGTCTCGTACTAAATTATCGTCTATATTAAAACGTCCATCCGGAACACAATTATATAAATCTCAATCTGGTAAAATCTTGTAAACGATATCATATCATATAATCTGAGGTCACATAGGCCGCAACCATCACAACATTCGTGTAGGTTACATACCATCGTCCAGATCTAAATCTCATAATACAGAAATCAAGAGAAGACCATTAGAACTAAAGCATAAATCAAAACACGTTTTAGGTTTATCACATATTTATACGTACGTGATATTCTTATCGCCTAACTGTAGGCCAATTAGTGTATCTCAAAATTATCCTCCACCTAAATACAAACAGAAATACAAAGTATACATAAAATTGGAGAACCAAAGATCAATATTACCAACTTAAGGAATGGTTACAATCGTCTGGTATCCACGACTATATCGGCTGCAATTTAAACCAGCAGCTCAAGGCTCGACCACGGTTTAGGCCAGTAGGTCAAGGCCATCTATGTACTCTGTCTCCCATAGATTAGGAACTTACTCACTATATTTTACTACCCGCGGCTTTTGGTGCAACCATAAGTTTTAGTTATATATATTATAACGTCCAAATATATTAGTTTTTCGTCAAATCCTTACAATGGTTCTCATTTAAATACACAGTAGAGTAGGCCGGATACTAAACGTCTTAACCTTCCTACCAGTGAAAAGGGGGCCACATCATATGCGTCCCTGTCGAGACTAAGCCTCCCTGTTGGGAGCGGTACTAATATCTCATGTCTCGGAACACATATAACAACCGATTAGGTCTCGAACCGCCATGGTCTCGTAGTGACCCCTCCCCCGCCGGCATTCATGATTAGTACAAGGTTTGGTTCATAGTTTCACAATATACGGATACACAAATATACATATATACTATCTAAGTTTTCGAAAATCATCCAAATTATAAATACCAATGTAAAACTACCGCACGACTAGTAAAAATTACAAGAATGTATATAATTAATAAATTGGATATATAAAAATACATGCATGTTAGTAACATTTTCAACAGTAGTCAAAACATATTAGAAATTAAATCAGATTAAGAATAGCATTAGATGATACTCGCCTTGACTTTATACTCTGCAGATCTGAAGAAATGATATCCAGAAGCCCCCAGATGGGGCTTTCTCTCTCCTACCTCACGCATGCCCCGTCCGCATAGCCCTCTCTCTCTCCTCTGTGCGGCGTCTCTCACGCTGTTGCCGCCACTGCCGTCGCTGCTCCTCTGTCGTCACTCCTCCACAGCGCCGCCTCACCAGCAACCATCGCTACCCTGTATGGCCGTCATTGTCCTTCCTGGTGTCTCCCTCTCTCTTTCGTTGCAACCCTCTCTCTCCTGCACAGCTTCTCCCCTGCGCACGGCTCGCACCATGCTGCACCACCTCAACCAGTGGCCGCTGCGATGTCATCCACGAGCCACCATAACCACCGCCTTCCACCATCATGCCGATGCCTCAAACGGCTGCTGCCGACATCCGTGATAGCCTCACCAAGCGCTGTCAGCCACCACCCACACCAACCACCGCTGGCCACCCACGACCATCATCGTCGTCCACCTGCGCTGCTGCCGCTTCTTCTTCCTC
>JAODPA010092853.1:0-23146 GCA_025585075.1 Nepenthes mirabilis | reverse complement strand
AGAGGGCCTGCGCCGGGGGAGGCAGCGTGCTGTGGTTGGCGGTGGCCAGCAATGGCCACACGGCAGTGGTAGGCTGGCATAGCAAAGTGGAGCCGCGGCAGCAGCCGTGGGAGGCTGGGGGAAGGAGAGAGCCGTGCGAAGGAGAAGTGGAAAAAATGAAGGTCCCCGAGTTTGATTTTGAGCTCGAGTTAGTTGGAAAAACGGTAAATCGGGTCGGCATTGTTCACTCGCGCCCCGAGTGGTTTTGGTTTTCGATTTTTGGGGCTTTTGTATAAATCAGGATTATAATATTATTACTCATATCTTATATAAGTTAATTTATCGATTGAATACCTGATTTGATGGATTTATGTAGAATTTTGTTCGCCAAAACCCTAGGATTCGCCCAGACATGATACCCATGAAGTTTTGGGGCTTTAACTTAATTTGGGACTAGACTATGGTTACCCATGATTTGGGCATATAATTTTATTGATTGGATATTCGAATTTATGGTTTGAGGTGTAAATTCATTTGCGGAGCCCCTAACCCATGCCCGAACACCATTAAACTTCGATTTGGGGTTTAATGTATAAATTAATTTGGGATTATACCTATGTCTTGGGTTCAATAATTTATCCATTGGATGTTCGAAATTCTAAGAATTAATCAATATGTATAATCCATGCACTGTTTACATGTGCTATTCATCCGAGGACTTTGAATAATATTTTTTATAATTTTTTCATGTTTAATATTGAATTTAACCAACCATGAATTTGGCGTCTAAATTTCATGTTTTGAATCGATTGGAGCATCCAAGAACCCAAATGTGATAATGGCCAATGTTCATCCAAGATAATGAGTATTCCTTACATGCTTCACTTTATTTAATTGTCTTTCGAGTTATGTATATATGTTTATACTTAATTGTACATTCTAAATAATATTATCATTAAGAAATTGTGAAGAAAATCGTTATCTGAAATCTCTAAAGTTGAATTGAACTCATGGTGTTAAGAATTTCCACCTTTCCTAAGTCATACGATGATTTTATATGAAAGGAAATCATGACAATATGTAAATTTGAAGGAAAAATAAGAAATTCGTGCAAGTATTTGGAGGGAGATTTCACAATTCAGATCCATGATGAATTCGTTCTCCCAAATGGAGATATTTGTATAAGAAATTTAGTGGATCTTTCCTTAAAAGAATAAGAATAAGAAATCATGAAATTAGGATACGAATTCATATTTGAAGGGTAATATTCTTAGGCATGCCTCTAGTATGACAGTAAAAACTTAAGGATTTATCCCTACCATGTATTATAACAGGTGATATTCTTGACATGTCTTGAGATATTACAGTGGTAATCAATGATAAGAAATAAGAACAAGATAACTATCCTGCCCTCGGGATGAAAATAAGGAGGATAAGAAATTATGACCATCCTGCCCTCGGAATGTAAATAAGAAGGAACCCATGATCAAGAACTAATAACAAGGTCTTTGATTGTGTAGAGTGAACACAATCTATCATTAATTATTCCCTCCTTTGGCTAGTAGGATCTACTTATCCGGGTTCACAAAGATAAATAATTATATTTAATCTATGTCTTAAAGAAAATAGAATTAAAGAAAAAAAATAAATTGCACCCCTAGCATGTCTAATCAAGTTCCTTTCATGCATTTCTTTCATGTAGATATACATTTTTTCTGTTTAATTTCATTATTATTGTTTATCGCCTTGTTATGATGTACTTACTAAACCGTTAGCTCACCCTTCTTCTTCCTTCCAGATGAGATCTATGAGTTGATACCCGATTAAATAGAGTAAGGAGAGAGATTTGCTAAGGAGAATAGTTGGACTTCGAGGACTTAGAATTTTGTATATGATTATTGTAGCAGAAAGTAAATAGTTGATTAAGACTATTGTTATGTATTAAAATGTGTCGCAATATGTTATTTATTATTTTGGATATTATAATGCTTCTGCGGTTTATTTATGAACGTAGAATGCTTCTGCAGGTACGTATGGTTAGTTTTGGATACCTAGTGGCATCTATTCTGAGCCAACGTCGTACCGGAGTCACGATATTGGTGCCACGTAAAATTTTGTGACATTTGGATCCTGTATGTTGTTGATGGATGTGTTGTAGTAGATTTGGTGGTTTTTTTGGGGGGGTCCCTTGTTGGGATATTTTTGTGGTTTGTAATTGTTATATAGAATATTTATGAGTTTTGTATTTGATCGACGTCCATATTATAGCCGAAACTCTGTCGAATTTTTTGTTGAAAATACAAGACGTCACAACGAGAAAGTTTCAACCATGTTTTTTTCAGGCTCATAAAATTATGGTATTAACCGATCAACCATTAAAAAGGATCTTATAGAGGTAAGAAGTATCCAAATGCCTAATCAAATAGCCGATCGAGCTAGGTGAGTTTAATATAGAGTTTAGAACACAAACCCCTATGAAGGATTAAGCCATTATAGACTTTATTGTTGAAATGATGATCCCAATCTCAAAAGAAATAAATGAAACTATGAAGGCATCTTCGAAAGGGCTACCACTCGTATGGATATTGCATGTTGATAGAATATGCTCACAGTTAAGTTATAGAGCTGAGGTAGTATTACCTTCACTTGAAGGATTCACGATAAAATACTTAGTCACATTCGAGTTCCCAACCATCAATAACATGACGGAATATGAGGCCCTACTAATGGGCTAAAAGCTTGCAAAAGAGTATTTTTCTAAGAGCTTGATTGTCTATGGTGATTCTGAGCTAGTAATTAATCAAGTACTAAATAATTTTGAAGTATTTAAAGCGAACCTTGCCAAATATCTCCATAATTTACAAAATCTCTTGATAATGATAAAGTTATTTATATACTAATGGAAGATAATTGCAAAGTTGATTGACTTTTCAAGATGGAAAAATCTAGTTATTTAGAGTAATATGTTCGCGATATAAGAAATATGCTTCAATGGCTTAGCATCGAGGAACAAAATGAAATTCTTTGAGTATTAAATGAGGTAACTTGGATAACTCCATACCTAAAATACTTTAAGGATGGAATGCTTCTGAGCGATTCTACAAATGAAAAACATTTTTTTAAAAATGGCCAATTGATATAATCTGGTGGACATGTCACTATGAAGATGGGGTTATTCAATACAATACATGCACTATTTGATCTAGTGGAAGTTGATTATGCTCTTAGAGAGATGTATCTCAGCGTATGTGGAGTAGATGTGAGAGTTAAAAATTTAATATTCAAAATTATGCAGTAAGGCTATAATTGACTAACCATGAAGAATGATATAATAAAGTTTATAAAGAAATATGAGAATTGCCAAATTCGTGATAATGTTCACAGGTAACCACGTGCGAAATTCTGGGCTTTGTAGGCTCCTTGGTCATTTGTACAATAAGACTTGGACATGTTAGGTCCATTTCCTGTAGCAGCCAAATAAAGAAAATTTATTATTATTATAGTTAATTACTTTACAAAATGAGTTAAAACTTCTCTGTTTGCAAAAATTACAAAGCAGAATGCAATAGAATTTGTGCGCTAAAATATAGTTTATAGATTTGAGATATCAGAGGTCATAGTAACTGATAGTGATACCCAATTCTTTGGCAAAAGACCCACAAAACACAGTTTATAGATTTTAGATATTGAAGGTTGTAGTAACTGATAGTGGTACTAATTCTTCAACAAATGACTTACAAAATACTGCAATGACCTTAAAATCAGATTAATTTATACATCAATCTTATATTCACAAATAAATGGATAAGCAGAAATAATAAACCAGACGCTAATGAATTGGTTAAAAACCAAATTAGATAAAGATAGAGGAGTCTGGGTAGACAAACTTCCATTAGTACTTTGGTTATATAGAACGACACCAAGAGAACCTGCACGGGATCATCCATCAGCTTGAGCTTTGAGTATCCAAGCAGAGACATGATTATTAAGTCACCGAGTGAAAACTTTGCTCTGGATTAAAACTTCCAACCCTTGAGACAAAATTGATATTATAGAGGATGCTAGAGAGACTTCATGCATCAGCGCAGTAACCCATTAACAAAGGGTCTCTTGAAACAATGATAAGAAGGTGAAGAATAAACTTTCGATATTGGTAAATTAGTATTAAGGAATGTTTAAATAATCGGAAAGTTATCACATAGTAATAAACTATCCTCAACTTGAGAAAGACCAATCATAGTATTGGCAATACTCCGTAATAAGGTGTATAAACTGTATACTCAAATGAAAAGCTAGCCCCTCAAAGTTGGAAGACCCTTTATCTTAAAAAATACTACCAATAAAGAGGTCATTCCAGGAGCATACATACATGCTCTACCCCTTACTTTGAAGTTCTTATATTTTGTAGTTTGCCTTATCAAGTTATTAACCAAGGTGATTTTTTTATTTGTTTCTTGTTAATTTGCTTGCTTGTATGTAAATAATATGATCATAATTGACACTGAGTCAGATAATTGATTTAAGCACCTTGTTTATAAAATGTGTTGATTAAAGGAAACAATTAAGTTGTAGGTTCAATAGAATTGTATGACTCCAAGCATGATCACATACCAACATTTCCAAAAAACTTAGGGCATTGACAACTAAACATTCGATTCCATTTTGAGAAGTCAAAAGATTAGTCTAATAAAGTCAATTAAGACTTTACTAATAGTCATTAGGGATGCTATTAATGCATAATTATCAATATACCCTTCCATGAGATACACGCGATCAATCAAAAGGTCAGGAATTATGGTCATACTTAGCTGATGACGATAGTCAAAAGGCTTAGTGGGTAATCAACCCAACCATGTTATGGTTGCCTAACCGACCACGATAGTCAAAAAACTTAGCTATCAGACAATTCTATCATCTAATTGTTAAGAACTCATACGCCTATACTCAAAGACTAAATCGCCCAATCAACATTAATTAAGGGAATAATGGATATTTGAGAATAAAAAATCTAAATTTATTCATTGGGAATCAAATTACATTGCCCTCACTCATGAGTACAACTAGGGGTTATGAAATCCAACGACAAAAACTCCTATGCAATCCTACGGCTAATGTTTAGTGTTATACCTCATGGCTAAAGAGCTCTATTGTTCCTCAAAGTTCAGGATATCAAAAGTTGCAAAAGCTTTGGAATCCCTAGCATCCAAGTAACCAATAGAGAAGTCAGGGGTTATAAAGGAGACGATTCTCTTACAAAGATTGATTCTCTATTTGAATCAAGAATCAAGTAGAGATCTGATTTTTCAGGTCAAATACCCCTCCCTAATATATCCTTAAGCCTTAAGCATTCAACTCTTTGTCTATCCATGGCCTTGGCAACTATTGTTTAGCATCATTTAGATTCAAGAGCTCTATCTTTGAAATATTGACAGGGTCCTCAACAGTGGAATCTTGGTCAGCCTAATTATGGAACCTGCTCATCCATTTAACTATCTTTTTCTCAAGACAAGCTATTCAATCCTCAAAGAACGATGCCCTAACTTTAGTGACCACAGTCCTAAATTTCAAACCTTGGACTATGGAATGGTAAGTGTACGACTAAGACAGTGATCAATTAAATATCTTAATTAGACAACCCTCTTTGGGTGAAAAACTTGATGATGATCCACTTGAGTTCGGATTTAGTGTGGATGACTATCTCCAACAAAGAGGTAAAGATCTATGATGTATGGGAATTTCAAAATAAGGGGCTCCTTGTGAAGCCCCAGAACATAAAGAAGTCAGAGAAGATGGCAACAAATGAATAGCAAACTCTCTAATAATATCTACATTATTCTTTGGTTTAAAATAAGCGGCATGAGATGCGGAAGAGCTAGGCTTGGCTTGACAGATACAAGAGAGATAAAAATGATATGATTCACATACTTCGCAATGATAGGGATATCAACTAGCTCATTCTAAAATAAAGAATGATGTAGAGAACCATGCTTCTCCCCCAAAGAATAATGGGAATCCTTTCTTTGAAATTTAAAGCAAGCATCACCTCTAAATGATTGGTGGAAGAAGAGATGATGGTTGAAGTTGTAGGATGAACAAATTCTTTGGCTTTCATCTCAACCCAAACTTCATCCACAACCCTCAAAGCCTCATCTTTGTCCAAGTGAGGGGCTATTAGCTGGACATTGGGTTTATCATAGATAGACAAAGGAGGAGAATCTATGAAGACGCCATCTTTTCTTATTTTAAAAGGATGAGGAAGTATATTAGTAACGACTTTCCCCAAGGATAATGTATCAATTTTGTAAGGTACCGATTCCAAAAAATATGGTAATTAAGAGTAATTAAATTAATATAAATGAATCGTAGTCAAGGGACATGGGAAAAATTAAAAATCCCAAAGATCCGAAATTGGCAAAATCGGAAACCGAAGTTGAAATCCCTGAAAAGTCAATCCGTAAATGAGATTTGGATTTTAAATTATGATAATCGTGACATATTAAGATAATATAATCAAAATTAGAGTCCAAAAATGTAAAAAATTGGGTTGGAAGAGTTGAAATAGGTCCAAGACGATGCATACGCGAAGCAGGCTCGCTGCAGGAATGACGCAGGCTTGACCTGTGCCCAACCCACGCCCAAGGCACAACCCAGGCCCAAAAATAGAATTCCACGCCTGAGGGGTGCTCAAGTGGGCTCGAGGCGTGGGCCGGAAGAATCAAACCCCAAAGGGCACCCGATAAGTGCTCGAGCGCGGCCCTTCGAGTATGCAGGCGCTCAACTCCGCGTATAAAAATGTGTTTGGCTTTATTATCATTATTTTCCAAACAGTTCTGGGAGAGAGGAGAGAGGGAGAACCTGAAGGCGAAGAGAAAGGAAGTAGAGATCAAGGACACCGAGTCCGAATTCGACTTAGAGCTAGTTACAAAAACGAGAGCTCGGGGTCGAGGTAAGTACACTTATACCATCCTCGTTTGTTATTTACACTTTTTGTTTAGTTTTCTTCGAATATCCTCGTTCTAATATTCGATTAAATTTATATTTTGTATTTCTCATTACTTGAGTATGCACATATGTAAATTTTATATCTGATTTCTTAGTTTTGACCGATTTTTTACATGTGAAACCCTAACCTGCACCTGGATGCTTTTACCCACTTATTTTTGAGACTTTTACATAAACTGACTCTAGAATATGATTACTCATACCTCAAACACGTTAACTTAACAATTAGGTGTCTAATTTGGTAGTTTTATACGGAATTATGCTCATCGAAATCCTAACTCGTGCCCCCTTTGGATTTTATCCGAATTATTTGTAATTTATACATGATCTGGCTTTAGAAATTCATAATTTTAACTTTATAAATGCGGGTGCTCCATATATTTGATATTTATGCACATATATTTTATATATGTTAATTTTATCTATCGCGAAATATTATTGGATGTGAATAGTGACATTTAACGCATGTACGTTAAATATATTAGCTTGTATATGCCCCAAAAATTATATTGCATGCATCTGTGAAGGAATTTGTTGTCCAAAAGCTCTAAAATAATATTTGACTCACGGTGGTAAGATTTTCTATTTTTCTATGTTTTATGATGACCATGCATATAATGTATATCATGTGAAGATGTGAATTAATAAGAATTATGCAAATTATAAAAAGTATACGAAAGAAATGCCATAATTTGATATGTTTATTATTCGTTTTTCTAGTGTGAGAACTTTATAAAAGAAATTTGGTAGACTTTTCCTTAAAGAATAAAAAAATTGTGAAACCTGGACCACGAATTTATATTTTAGGTGGTAGTATTTCCTGGCATACCATAGATATCACAGTAAAAACTCAAGTATTATCCTGGCTACGTATTGTACCGAGTGATATTCCTTGGCGTGCCTTAAGATATTACTGTGGAAGCACGATGATTGCCTCTAGGCCACAGGAGATATGGTGGTATATGTGATATAGTCTTGTATATCGGGTTAAAGATATATAATTCATCACAGGGTGTTGAATTTCGTGGGTATGCACTTTAGAATGTTTAAAAACAAACACATTACTTTCCTCGTTCTACCGTACCGTTAGTTGGTAAAGCCCACTAGCCTTGGTCCGTAAAGATAATAAAATTTTTACATATTTTAGAACCCTAAGAAAAAATAAGTAAAACGGAAAAGATAAATATATTTTAAAAAGCACATTTGATCGTGTTTCATATATATGTATCCATACATATTGTTCCTATTCCCTTCTATATTTTATTTTAAATATATTGTATATTGTCCTTGATTATATTACACTTGTTGAGTATTTAGCTCACCATAACTATTTTTATTCTTTCAGATGAACACGAGCCTCTACCTGACATAACAGAATAAGGTTTAGAAATTGGCTAGGTTGTGGATCTTGGAGGAAGAGTTTTGTGGACTTAGTTTTATAATTTTTTACCTTCCTCATGGAATATTTGGTTCACTGAGATGATTTGTATATTGATATATATGTATGATAATGATGATAATATATATGTAGTCTAACTTCTACTGTATTTGATAGATGTAGATACTTTTACAGGTTCTTATGATTTATTTAGGTATATAGTAGCATCTTATCTGAGACAACGTCATAATTTAAATTATGATATTGGTGCCATTTATTTTATTGTGATTTTTGGATCCTGTGTTGTGATATTGTGGCTATATTTTGTGCTGTATAGAAATTTTATATAAGTTTGTATTAGTTTGATGGTCGTTTCATAGCCAAAACTTTCCCGAAGTTTGGTTAAAAAAAATGTGGTCCGTCACAAATTTATAATATTCAGAGTGGTTTGTGTTAAAAAATTGCTAGTCTTATGCTACTAATTCACATTCTCTTTTATTAGACCAACTCATGATCTAGTCATTGCACACTTATTCTCAAGAATTAGACCAAAAATATACTATTGATATCGTCACATTTATTTGACAAAATCTAATTATCGAAAACCTTGACGTAAAAGAACTTGTCTTTCTAATTCCTCACTGAACTGAGGTTTCTACTATTTATCTTAAACTCTTTCTTGTGAGTAAGGGAGATATAGTCATTTTCTTGGTTAACGCAAAAAATTGCCTTAACCATTTGGGTATTTAATCTACCATCCCATTGGTAGAAGAAAATGAACAATGCCATAATGTATCTAATGGCATTGTGATAGAGACGGGTAACTAAAATCTCTAAGATTTCTATAATTTTTTTTTTTTTTTTTTTTGCAAAGGGAAATCAAAAGCTGTCCTTCAAATGACCCTTATATATCGCAATAAAGTCATCCTTAAGAGAGCAAGCTCTCTCATCAAATGAAAGAACTTGAAAGGCAATAATAGAAGAAATATTGTACTAGTTGTAGATGTCCCATATATCATCCATATTGTTGTAAGAAGCAATATTGGTGATGTTCTTCAAGGCACTTTAGGGAGTCATGGGAAATTGAAAGCTGGACAGTTAGAGAAATAAAAAAAAAAAACTAGTGCTTTCATGTAAAGGGAAGAGAATTTCATTGTTAGAGTTTAAAGAAAAGAATGGAAGGTGTTAAAATTTGAAAGGATAATTGAAATTGAAAATAATGTGTTTCAAATGACAATGCTGATTCAAATAATATGTTGTTTAAATGATGACATGTCATTTTATCTTCTCTCAAACCCAAAATGTCACATATTGAAATAATTCACAATTTGTGTAATCTTTAAGTCACTTGTCATTACATTAATGGCATCTCTGAAGAGTTGCGTTTATCACAAAAGTAATGATAACCTTGATGTTATTAAGTAAGTCAAAAAAGTTATACTTTAGAAGTTTGGCTCACTTTATAGAATGAATTTGTTAACCATGGTAACCTGAGATCCTAGTTATTTAGTTAAGGATGCCAATTTATTAAAAGGGTGAACAATTAGAAAATCAAATTATTAGGAGTATGAATTATTAGAAGATAAAATTGTCAAAATTCCAAATGAATAAATCTCAACCAAACTAGAAGTTGAATAATGCTAAGGTATTAAAGCAAATAATTGCAGAAAAATTTTTATTTGGATAGATTTAGAAATTTAAACTTTAGGTGATTTATAGTCCCATGAGAATACATACAAGTTCAATGAAATGAACAAATTAAGAATTATGATTCGAATCTGAAAAATAAAGTTATTCTTTATTTCATTAATATATTCATGTATAAAATATATCTTACAAAATATACACTAAAGTCATTTTGTTTGAAAAACAATGGGGAAAGGGGTGATCAAACAATTAAAAGAAAATGAAAAGTGTAATGTATCGAATTCTAAATATCATAATTACGAGTAATTAAGTTAATATAATCAATATTAGATTTAAATGTATAAGAAAAATTAGCATCGGAAGCAAAATGAGGGGGTCGAGAGACCCGGTGCCTGGGTGGACCTGAGACATGCCCAGGACACATTTAGGCAGAATGCCCACACCGAAGGCGTACTCGAGGACGCTCGATGAGTGGGTATGCAGACCTGCCGCTCTTAATGAGCCCTTGCACGAGGCCCTTCGGTGGCCTTGGCGCTCGATCCATACTTGACGGGCGCTCAAGCACCAGTTTATTATAAAAGCGCATTGAAATTTTTTATGCGTTATTTTTCAACGGTCTAGAGAGAGAAAAGACACAGAGAGAGTGAAGGAGAAGAGAGAGAAGGAGGAAAGCAAGGCTCCCGAGTTTGAATCCGACCTCGATCTACTTAGAAAGGTTGTAGATCTGGTCGAAGTAAGTGCACTCATATCCTCATCTTTCATTTATTTAAACTTTTGTTCCATTTTCTTAGGGTATCATCGATTCGATACCCGATTAAGTTTATATTTTATGGCCTATGACTTGAGCATGCATATATATTGATTTCATATTTGATTTCTTAGTTTTAACCAGTTTTCTAATATGGAACCGTAACCCCGTGTCGCAAAAAATTTTACCGATTATTTTAGGGTTTTTACATAAATTGGCTATATGATATCATTACCTATACCTTGGACATGTTAATTTATCAATTGGATATTTTATTTGATAGTTTTGTAAGGGATTATGCTCGCCAAAAACCCTAACTTGCGCCCCCTTTGATGTTACCCGAATTAATTGTAATTTATGTATGATTTGGTTTTAGAAATTTGTAACTCTAATTTTATGGGCGTGCGTACTCTGAATATTTGGTATTTGTTCACATATATTTTGTATATATTATTTTACAAGTTTTGAAAATATTATCGGATGTGAATTGAGATATTTATCTGTATGTACGGCATATATGTTATATTGTATATACTCTAAAAATTATATTATATACATTTGTGAAGGAAATTTCTTACATGTTCCAAACTTTATGTTGATTGATGCATATAATTAAAAGCATAAGAAAATATGAATTCATAAGAAAATGATTATTTATATCTATATCAAAGAATTATAAACGGCATACAAAGTATTTGAAGGGAACTTCATAATTTGTTATATTTGATGAACCATCCTCCAGAAAGGGATGATTAAGTGATAAGAACTAAGTGTGAAAGTTTCCTTAAGATAATATAAGAAATTGGAACTCCAAAATCTGTTATCCAATATCCGTTATCTGTCATTTGTATCCGTGATCTATTTAATTAGTACCAGTATTATCATCTGTATCCGTTATTTGTTCTGTTAGTAGCGGTATTGCAATCTGTATCATTTATCTGTTCCGTTAATATTAATATTGCTATTTGTATATATGATTTATCCTGTCAGTACCGACATTGTCATTTGTATCTGTTATATATTCTGTCAGTACCGATATTGCTATCTGTATTCGTTATCTATTATGTCAATATCAGTATTGCTATTTGTATTCATTATTTGTTCCGTCAATATTGGATTACCATCTGTATCCGTTATTTATTCCATCAGTACCGGTATTACCATCTGTATCCATTATCTGTCCCATCAGTACCGGTATTGCTATCTGTATTCGTTATCTGTTCTGTCAATATCGATATTGCCATCTGTATCAGTGATCTATCCCGTCAGTACTGGTATTACTATCTATATCTATTATCTATTCCGTCAGTACCAGTATTACTATCTGCATCCGTTATCTATTCCGTCAGAACCGATATTGCCATCTATATCTGTAATCTGTTTCCTAAGTATCGGTATTGCTATCTGTGTCTACTTCTATATGATTCTGTAGGCAAAAAGGAAATTGGTAATTTGAATATAATATCTGTATCCATAAGAAATCAAAAATATGATATAAAAATTATTCGCATCCCAAAAGTGTATTTAATCATGCATCATATTTATGCATCACGCATTATGCTCCTATTTCTCTTTTCTTGTATTATTTTGAATATATTGTTTATTATCTTCGATTATTGTGATGGACCGGATTATTTTTCTAGAATAACCTCCGTCAATGGTAGCATAACCAAGGTCAATAATTAACAATTATGGATTCTACAGAATTTTTGACAGAGTCCCCCTTTGTAACTGGACGAAAACCAAAAATACAATCTGCTCAAGATTAACCTGTACAAGCACACATCTATCCAAAAATCTATATCTGGCCTACAACACAACACACAAGATCATAATTTTGCCATATCATCCATAGCTCCAACATGGTACTCCTATCCACCGTATTAGATCTAGAGAGATGCTATCTAATAAACAAAGTCCAAAATATCAACATAAATGCGGAAATGTAACTAAATCATCAATACATGCAGAAGCATAACGAAACCATCATGTAATAACAAGCCAAATTCATCCATGAATAGCTGTTTACATTCTATTACAATAAAATATGACCAAATCTTCAAGCCTTCGACATCGAGCTAATCTCTTTAAGCAAGTCCCTCTCCTTACTCTAACTATGAGGTGTCGGCTAAGTATTCTCATCTGGAAGGAAAAATAGTAAGAGTGAGCGTACAGCTCATCAAATATAATCATATCACTAACTATCATAGATAACAGTAAAAGTAATAATTGGAAGGGGGAAACATGTATTCTCATAATCATGAATCATGAAAGGAAACAGGGGACATCTGGGATTATTAGATTCACCATGTTGCGTCGATTACGCATTATTCATTTTTATCATTTACATTATCTTTGCGGACTCGGGTTAATAGGTCGTACTAACCAACGATGTGAGAGGACGAGGAAAGGAATATGTCTACCACACATTCTAAGGTCGGCTACATTTTAGGTCTGTAGCACTCGACCATTGACTACAATTTAGGTCTATAGCACTCGATTATCAGCTACATTTCACATTTGCAGCAATCGACCATCTACTACATTTTAGGCCTGCAGCACTTGGCCATCTCAATCGCCCCATATCCCCCGAGGACCAAGGCAATCTTCGTTCTTTCACAATAGCATCCTAAAGCGTACCCTGAATATCATCCGCCCACAGGAGCGGCAAGAGTATTCCTTGGGTTCCCACCGTGGCATACATGGTAAGTTAGAGGGTACTACCCCTATGATCCATGGTCCTAATTTCAAGATTAGTTTTAGTCCTTTGAAGGGGAATCCACCATTTTCCATATACATTCTCAAATAAGGAAATCACATTCCCATCACATATCTCCATCCGGGAGACCAAATCTACACATATCTCCATCACGGGGATCATTCAATCACATAGAACTTTGTGGATTTTCGTCCGCTTACTTGCTCGGTTCCTACCTTCCTGTGGGACTCAATCCCTTTTTGCAATTCAAACCAAGTTCACGAGGGAGTTTAGAATTTCTTACCTTCGTTAGTCAAATATCGACTTAGGAGCCTCCGGGAATCATTCCCCTTACTTCTGGCACACGGGTACATATTTTCGGAGCTTACATTACATTTAAGTAGTTAGACATTTTTCCATTTCATTCCGGGTGAACAGTGTCAGGCCTCTTTTAGAGCATCCGGATGCCACAAATGGTCCGATACTTGTGAGATCGGGCGTCCGGTTGATACATATGCACAATTAAAACATGATGATTCATATTTTGAGCTCGATTCAACATAATACGAAGGTGGAAGTATGCTATTTTCCCATTCATTTTCGGATGAACAGTGTTAGGGTTTATTTAGAGGATTCAGACGCCGCGAACGAGTCGAAACGTGTGAGATTGAACCCGCGGCCGACATACGTGCATCATTGGGACGTGGGGATTCACATTTTGGGGTCAATTTCACGATACACGGAAGGAAAATGGGAAATTTCCAATTTCGTGTGTTAGGGTTTTGGTGAAATAAGACCGGTGAATCGGACAATAATTCGAATAAATAACTACATATTCCTTGGTCATTAGTCTTGGGTTTCATGATTCTAATGTTTATAGCGGGTATCGACACAAAAATACAGAATAAAATCAAGCAAAACATCGAAAGAGAACGAGAAGTGAGTATGAGAACACTTGCCTCGGTGCGTGCTATCACCTTTATAACTAGCTCTCGGACGGATTCGGACTCCACGGGCTCGATCTCCTCCTTCTTCTCTCTAGAATCAGCACTCTCTCTATCTCTAGAAGGGTTTGGTTCATTGAAAATGAGAAAACACGAAGTAGGCCGGGCGTTTATAGTCGTAGGGCGCTCGAGCTCCAGGAGAGCGCGGCCTTGCTGCTGGCCTGCGCTCAAGCGCGCACAGGCACTCTGTGGGCGGGGGAGCTATTAGTTTTTGGCGCTCAAACTTGGCTCGAGCGCACAGCAGGCGCGGCCTGCTGCTTGCATCACTGCATTTTGCGCTTGAGCCTGCGCTCGAACGCACAGCAGGCACAATCTGCTGGCAGCACTTCAGCAGTCCACAGCCCAATTTACCTTCCCGATTTTTCTTCCGATACATATACTTATTCATCCCATAGGTATAGTATTGATCATTAGCATATAGATTACCTCTTCTTTATTATGTTTTTATATCCGGAACCTCACAACTCTCCCCCACTTATAAAAATTACGTCCTCGAAATTTAACGAGTCCCAAATTCCAAATCAGGGGCGAACTCTCTCATGTTCTGAAATCATTTCCTCAGACGATGATTATTCTAGGAACTTCAAGCATTTGAATCGTTCTAATCTTTATCACAAGACCAATTCTTAGCCTCCCAGAACAACTAACCCCAAACAGGTACTGATTTTCTCAACCATTGATACAAGGAAGACTTCATATTGATCCCCCAAATTTAAAAAGCAACCTAAAAAAATAATGCTGGCCATGCCTCCACTTCAATTCATTCCAAGCTTTGAAGGAACCCGACCACAAGGGTCCTCATCCTCATTCAGAAATCTCTGGGCCATGGACTCACAACGCTTCCGCTGCACTACTCTGATAAATTATCTAACCACAATCATCCCACTGAAATGTCACTACTATGTCAAATTTAACTTGACGTCTTAAAGATTCACTGATCAAGTTTTACTAAGGTTTTGTTACAAACCTTAAATCACAATCAAACTTTAAAGCCGGAATAATTTACATTCTCGTCATTTCATTGGTAAATCGACAGACCGACATATTCCCCCGAAATACGCAGCCCATATCACACTCCCAATATATATGGCAACCTTGATTAGAACAATTTTAGGATAATCATACTATGAAGATGAATCTCACCATCATCCAACTACAACCACATTCAAGATTACAATCGTAACGATCACCCAAAGATTCGACATAGCTTCCGATCATCCTTCCCGTAACATCAATATCCGGTTACTAAGTAACCTCAAAATTCCGTTGGCATACCAATAAGCCAACAAATCCAATCCAAACACATCTTCTATGATTGAGATATGTGGGTCACTCTAATTGCCCTAAAATAAAACCATAAGAACTTCATATTTCATAAATTCATAGCTCCCATATATCGAATACGATTCTGCCTCTCAAACTAAGAACATGACATTCTATCACCCAATTATTTAGACTTACTCGTGACCTACCTTTAACATCTCCTATGAAACTTCGAGGATATACTATGTCTAAAGACTCATAGAATTAATTGTCAGCTTTGATGTCCGCTTTTCTTAAGAGACACAGAGGTTCACCTTCCCAATCTTTAAACAGATAAATCCACATGTAATCTCATATGATCATCTCTCCCTTAGTGATACAACTATTCTGGCCCTTAAAATCTTAGATAACGGCTATCTTCAAGACAATACCCATAAGTTCTCAAAGCGGAGACTAAAATTTCTAATTCCAACCTACACATAGAGTAACTCTAATTATGAACTTCTCCCCCACTTAATCTGAGGGTAGCCACCAATCATGATGCAAGAATAACATAATCGTATCCTTTCTCAAAAGCATTACATTCTACGGTAATTTACCAGACCCATCAGGGGTCAATCCAAATGACGCGAATGTCAACTAACCATTTTTAGTCCCCAGAAACACCCTTTTCAGGTCACTTAATAACTTTGGTTAGACCCAAGGTGACCATACGTTTTTACGGCACTAATCGGTCTTTCCAATTAGCCATCATTCAAAGTTTTATGGATTTCAAAATTATGCTACCGAAGAACCACATGCTTAACAAGGCATTTCCTCAAACTAAACTTGCATTCCCTTTTCAATGGGGCATACGGATTAACAGCCGTTCACAAGTTATGATATAATCCTCAAACACCCTATGTCCTTTTGAATTCATCAATAAAGTCACCTCAACTCGAGCCCAAATATGGCCAAAAGATCCATCCCATAAAATTTCATGAGACACCCACAAACCTACAAAATCCAAATGGTGTTTCCAGACTTCGTAGTAGCCATATCCTTATCCTAAATACCGCCGAGTCTATAACCCCCACTAATCCACAATTAACACTCTATGGACCCAAATCGATCTTAGCAATTATCAAGTCTTTATACAGCCAACACAATTCACCTATCCATTCATAAAGTCCGCTTATCAAATCATTAATCTCTTAGGCAACCTCATTTTCGAATTCATGAACAACCTTACCGGCTTGTCTTATTTACCTTGAAGGTTCTAGAGTATTCCACTATGATGCAAAACCGATACTTCCTCGGCTCTGCATAGAATCCTCAACGATCGGCGTCGATTTCGACACAACTTCAAATTACCAACTAAAGATAGATCAGCTTACTCTTCCTTCTGATAACATCCTCAAATATTCACATAACCAAAACCCCTCAATGACCACAAAATGACCTTTGGGCATGGTCGCCTATACAAATTGGATTTAGTGCAAATCCTCATTAACTAATTTGCAGGAAAGACGACACTAATCTTCTGATACCTCGATCAATTTAAGATTTATACTTCAGATCTCACAACCCGATTGTAGGATGCTAACTTTTTACCAGTCCAACTAAGTCTATCACAGCGGTTCACCCACCAAACTACTGCTAAGATCAAATTAAAACTTGACACCTTAGCTAGCTCAAGTTCATGCCCAAAATCACACAATTCAATTGTAAGATATAATATGCTTACCAATCCAATTCAGATCGACTGGACGACATACTGACCAAATCATCCATAATATCATACCAAGATTGGCAACACAAAATGGTTAAGATTAACCCAACCAATTGCATCTACGAACTCAAAAATGTCATGACCCTCAATGCCGCTTTTATCAACCTTAAATCTTAAAATAAGCAAATAAACTTAGGAACCATAGAATCATATATATATTCGGGATCCCAAACGATAAAGGTCTTATGACATCAAAATTGAGAAATCTTATCTTCCATCACGGCGATCAACACATTTTCCTTATGTGCCATCACCACCAAAACTCCGATCTAAGACACTGGATTTCTTTATTATTAGGCCAGAGGATACGAACTATCCTTAGTCCAGCAACCAAGCTATCTATGACTTAGATCATAGTCCCAAAATCTCTTCAGGAAGACATTTATCCAAGATTCATCCATGTACATCCACCTTAATATATCTTCTATCCTCCCGAATACTCGGTCACCTTTATCGCTATTGCAATGCCTAGGTCTTCCAATTGCACATAACTTAAAAACACAACGCAACCTAGGCTAAGAATCTCCACAACGGCACCAGGCTACAATATCAAACCCAAAAGCCTTACTGCTTATCACAACAGGCAACATTTAACATCCTGAGTTAATACCTTAGAATCCCGATTCAGACACTGGACCTTTTCACCGTCTGTCCCTTGATAAGGACATTGCTCCATCTTGCAATCGAACTAAATCATCATTCCTAACTTAAGGGGATTGGCGTAACCAAAACTATTCGAACTAGCTTAATCATCATACACCTTCACCTACTTATTCGATCAATCTTAATCTAACCTAAGCTTCCGCATACAATTCATATTAAACGTAAGGCATCTCTTTTCTTTTCTCTGATACTAACTGTGACAGACCGGATTATTTTTCTGGAATAACCTCTGTCAATAGTAACATAACCAAGGTCGATAATTAACAATTATGGATTCTACAGAATTTTTTACAAAGTGCCCTCTGCAACTAGACAAAAATTAAAAATACAACCTGCTCAATATTAACCTGTACAAGCACACATCTATCCAAAAATCCATATCTGGACCACAACACAACACACAGGATCATAATTTTGCCATATCATCCATGGCTCCAACACGGTACTCCTATCCACCGTGTTGGATCTAGAGAAATGCCATCTAATAAACAAAGTCTAAAATATCAACATAAATGCGAAAGTGTAACTAAATCATCAATACATGTGGAAGCATAATGAAACCATCATGTAATAACAAGCCACATTCATCCATGAATGGCTGTTTACATTCTATTACAATAAAACATGACCAAATCTTCAAGCCTTCGACAACCAGCTAATCCCTTCAAGCAAGTCCCTCATCTTACTCTAACTATGAGGTGTCGGCTAAGTATTCTCCTCTAGAAGGAAAAATAGTAAGAGTGAGCGTACATCTCAACAAATGTAATCATATCACTAACTGTCATAGATAACAGTAAAAGTAATAATTGGAAGGGGAGGAAACGTGTATTCTCATAATCATGAATCATGAAAGGAAACAGGGGACATCTGGGATCATTAGATTCACCATGTTGCGTCGATTACACATTTATCATTTTCATCATTTACATTATCTTTGCGGACCTGGGCTAGTAGGTACTAACCAACGATGTGAGAGGACGAGAAAAGGAATGTATCTGCCATACATTTTAAGGCTAACTACATTTTAGGTCTGCAACACTCGACCATCGGTTACATTTTAGGTCTACAGCACTCAATCATTGGCTACATTTTAGGTTTACAACACTCGACCATCGGCTACATTTTAGGCCTGCAGTACTCAGCCATCTCAATTGCCCCATATCCTCCGAGGACCAGGACAATTCTCGTTCTTTCACAATAGCATCCTAAAGCGTACCCTTAATATTACCTGCTCACAAGAGCGGTTGGAGTATTCCTTGGGTTCCCACCGTGATGTACATGGTAAGTTAGAGGATACTACCCCTGTGATCCATGGTCATAGTTTAAAGATTAGTCTTAGTCCTTTGAAAGGGAATCCACCATTTGCCATACACATTCTCAAATTGAAAAATCACATTCCCATCACATGTCTCCAACCCGGAGACCAAAATCACACATATCTCCATCTAGGAGATCATTCCATCACATAGCACTTTGTGGATTCCCGTCTGTTTACTTGCTCGGTTCCCATCTTCTTGTGGGACTCAATCCCTTTTTGCAATTCAAACCAAGTTCACAAGGGAGTTTAGAATTTCTTACATTCGTTAGTCAAATATCGACTTAGAAGCTTTCGGAACTCATTCCCCTTGCTTTCGGCACACGGATACACATTTTCGGAGCTTACATTACATTTAAGCAATTAGACATCACTTTCATCACAATTAAACGATTGCAAGGCATGTAAATTTCCCATTTCATTCCGAGTGAACAGTGTCAGGCCTCTTTTAGAGCATCCGGACGCCACAAACGGTCCGATACTTGTGAGATCGGGCGTCCGGTTGATAAATATGCACAATTGGAATATGATGATTCATATTTTGAGCTCGATTCAACATAATATGAAGGTGGAAGCATGTAATTTTCCCATTCATTTTCGGATGAACAATGTCAGGGTTCATTTAGAGGGTTCGGACGCAGCGAATGGGTCGAAACGTCCGAGATCGAACCCGCGGCCGACATACGTGCATCATTGGGACGTGGGGATTCACATTTTGGGGTCAATTTCACGATACGTGAAAGGAAAACAAAAAATCCCCAATTTCATGTGTTAGGATTTTGGTGAAACAAGACCGGTGAATCGGACAACGATTCGAATAAATAACTACATATTCCTTGGTCATTAGTCTTGGGTTTCATGATTCTAACATTTATAGCGGGTATCGACACAAAAATACCCAATAAAATCAAGCAAAACATCAAAAGAGAACGAGAAGTGAGTATGAAATCACTTGCTTCGGCTCGTGCTATCACCTTTATAACTAGCTCTCAGATGAATTCGGACTCCACGGGCTCGATCTCCTCCTTCCTCTCTCTAGAATCGGTGGTCTCTCTCTCTAGAAGGGTTTGTTTCATGGGAAATGAGAAAACATGAAGCAGGTCGGGTGTTTATAATCGTCGGGCGCTCGAGCGCCAAGTGAGCCAACGACGAGTGCGGCCTTACTGCCGGCCTGTGCTCGAGCGAGCACAAGCGCTCAGCGGGCGGGGGAGCTACTAGTTTTTGGCGCTCGAGAGTACAGTAGGCGCAATCTGCTGGCAGCGCTTCAGCAGTCCATAACTCGATTTACCTTCCCAATTTTTCTTCTAATACACATACTTATTCGTCCCATAGGTATAATATTGATCATTAGCATATAGATTACCTCATCTTTATTATGTTTTTATACCCGGAACCTCACAATTATTGTGCCTTACGAGCGTTTGGCTCACCATTGTTGTTTTCTTTCCTTCATATGAGTACGAGCATATGTCCTATGAGGTGGGGTAGAGGATTAGTGTGACATACCATATTATCAACCAAAAATCCAGCAAAATTTCAACTGTAATACGGACGTCGGCTAAATATAAAACCTGTGAATATCATTTACAGTATATATAATAAAGCCACAATATCTCAACCACAGGATCCAAAGCCATAAAATTTCACGTAGCACCAACGTCATAACTCTATTATAATGTTAGCTCAGATTAGATACCACTAAGTACCTAACTAACCACAACAAGATCTGCGGAATCATAAGCATTCATTAATACAACAAAAACTATATTATGGGTGTATCATCATCATCATCATTGTCATCATACAACTATATATAAAAACCATCAGAGTATAATCCATCAGGGGACACAAATCTTCATAGCTAAGTCCATAAGGTCATCTTCAACGTCTTCAAATCTAGCCAACTTAAATCCTCTACTTTACCTCATCCGGTGCAACTCATACTTATCTGGAAGGAGGAAAATAACAAGGGTGAGCTAAAGCTCAGTAATGCACACATATATATATATATATATCAAAGAACATATATAATTTTGTGTTCAAAATATAATAATGCATAAATGAAGAACATAGATGCATATGAGGCTATGAATCATGATTCGAAAGAAATGCTTTCATGATTTGTTTCTAATTTTCTGTAGTTCATTTCCTTTGTTTTTTCTTAATTATTAATTTATACCAAAAACTTATTTCGTTTGGGGACCAATGTCAGTAGGTCTAACTGATAAAGGAACGGTCAGTCGTAACTTCGATTGAATTGGTCCAACACAATCAAAAGCCATCTCCTCCTATTCATAACCCAGAGGCAGGCCGTCTACATATAATCCCTATAGATTGGGCCGATCTGCCGCGGCAGTCTAGCCGCAATCGGTTCTAAAATAGACAATGATCATCCACTATAATATATTAAGGCATGCCAAGAAATATCACCAACTATAAAATATGGCTCGGATATATATCCAGAGTAATCCTTGAGTTTCCATTATAATATTTTGGGATATCAAAATTTATTATCCGTAATCCTTAGTTCAAATTTCTTAGTTTCTTATTTCATTAGGAAATTCTGTTCTTAAACACAAAATCCTTCATTTCTACTCTATTGGAGAAGGTTTCATAAGCCAATTAGTTTATATGTCTATCACTTAATCACAGAATTCTCTCCATCATTAGATTTCTTACTACATTAAGCCAAATAGATCTTAAAACTTCCAATCGATAATTCTTGATAAATGGTTCATAGCATGTCTTTCAAAACATTTCAGATTCATGTGTTCAGGATGCGTGCATAAATTATGATTAATTCGGATAAGGCCCAAAGGGAGTGTCGGTTAGGGTTCCGATGAATATAAAACCACACGAAACTACTAATTCAGACATAAAATTCACATATGTGCATGAAAACGAAAGAGAAGAATATGAGTGCACTTGCCTTAACCTTATACCCCATAAATTGGAAGAAAGGATGGTCTGAAACATCCAAATGACACGTTTCTCTCTCCTTCCGTGCCTTTCTCTCTCTACTAGATTGCTTCCTCTCTCCTCCGTAGAGCCTCCGGCACCGCTCAGCTTCACGCAAGCCGCCTTAGGTCACCGCCAACCACTCGCGCACCACTGTGCCACCGACGCCTCTCTCAACGTCACCTCACCGACACCAATGTCGCCTCTACCACCTCTTGCGGCCACCACCCTTCCCTTAGAGAACTTCTCTCTCCTCACAGAGTACACGGCTGCCGTTCCAACCCCCTCTCTCTACACAACCATCCACCGCATGCACCACCACCACGCCGCCTACCACCGCCGTGTCAATCTCGTCTTTGGTCTTTTTTTTTTGGTCAACACAAAACCCATGCCATTGCCCTTCTCTCTCCTCCATTATCTCCCGATTCATCCGATTTCTCCCAAAATTGGTGCATGTAACTCCAAAATCAACATCTACAACAAGAATTGAGGGATTTAGTTACCTCAATTTCACCCGATTCCTCTGGCAACGGTAGCGACAACGATGGTTCCTCCTTCAACCCTCGCGATTTCCTCCTTTCCTTCACACTATAGCACATATCGAAGAGCGAGCTTCGCTGGGCTTCCATTTCCAACGCTAATTTGCTCCGGCAACGACGGCCAGTGGCCTCCTGTACCGCCTCTTCCCCGCGAAACCCTTCTCTCTCTCCTCTCTATCCC
>JAODPA010092842.1:11867-23159 GCA_025585075.1 Nepenthes mirabilis | reverse complement strand
CATACAGCAATTAAGTGTGTCAGTCAGCCGTTTAATGGAGATCAAATTGAAAGTAAATGAGGGAACACAGAGAGCATTCCGTAATGTCAACTTATCCGTGAGTTTAATGTTTCCAACATGTGAAACAGATGCTCTACTTCCATCAGGAAGTTTCACAGAGCACGAAATTTGAACCATATAATCAGAGTATAACGAGGGATCACATATCATATGATCTGTGGCCCCAGTGTCCAGAATCCATACATACTGATTAATTTTACGATGCATACATAAGGGAGAAACGGTAAGGATGTTACCAGACATGTTGGCAGCCTTGGGCTGCTCAATAATCGGGTCAGTCATGAGCTGAGCAGTATCCTTCGATTGAATCAGATCCAGGAGCCGTTTGAATTGATACTGAGTTAGCCCGATTCTGTCATCCTGGTTCCCTTCTTGATTACAGGGCTTAAAACTGGACAGATTGGCTGAAGGCCAAGGATTTTGATTCCCAGTTTTGCCATGAAGCTTATGATTGGGTGGAAATCCATGTAACAGGTAGCATTTCTCAACAACATGCCCGATTTTATTGCAGTGCGAACACACAGGAGCATCAGAATTTCCAATTTTAAAACACTGTTGGACAGAATGCCCAGCAATCTTGCAATGAACACAGAACAACTTTTCTTTCTTGCCATAATGATGGGTTTTCGTATTACCTTTAAACGGGTTTGGGTTGCTTTTGGCAGTTAACGCCATTGAGTTTAAGCTCTGAGCAGCAGACAGCATTTGATGCTGCTGCTCTTGCTGCTGAATGACCGAAAATACCCGATTAACAGAGGGAAGGGGGTCCATCATCATGATTTGGTCTCGGGCATTAGAGTAGGAATCATTCAGCCCCATCAAGAATTGTATAACACAGTCGCGTTGGTATTTTGCAGCAAGTATTTTCATTTCGCCACAATTGCAATTTGGAAGAGGATCATAAATCAAGAGTTCATCCCACAAAGTTTTAAGCTTACCATAATAAATACTTACTGAATCTTGTTCTTGAAGAAGGCTAGCCAACGATTTCTTTAACTGGAAAATTCGTGGCCCATTCTGCTGGGTGAAGCGGTCACGGAGTTCATTCCAGATTTCGAACGCATCTTCGACGAAGACGACGCTCGATTTAATTGAAGGACTAACAGAGTTTTGGATCCAGGAAACAATCATGTCGTTGCAACGACACCAGATCTCAAAAAGAGGGTCTTTCGGGTCACTGGGTTTATGAACAGTGCCTTCGACGAACTGAAGTTTGTTCTTGGCTCTTAACGCGCGGCGCATGGCTCTGGACCACGGCGCATAGTTGTCGCCGGTGAGTAAATCGGTGACGAGAGTAATAGCCGGGTTGTCACCGACTTCCAAACGGTAGGGATTTGTTAGATCTGTGAGAGTTTGGGGATGCATGCGTTCGTGTGAGTGAACGATAGGTGGTTTGGTTGGATTTGATGTGATTTCAGGCAACGCAGATGGAGAATCCATTCTCTGATACCATGTAAAGTTCGTAAATCTACGCAGCAAACGAAGAAGAAGACGAAGGAGACGAAGGAGGCGAAGGGAAGTGGAAACGCAGAAAGCAATGGACGCCAAACATTCTTTATTCTGTTTTAGTTTGTGTAGAATTACAGAGATGGGCAGCAGATTTATACAGCCACAATACGGAAAAAATACAACGGTAAGAAAACCGTAAAAGGAAAAGAATACAAAGTTTCTAACTGTGCCAATATACAATATACTGCCAAATATACTGCCAACTATGTAGTATATTTTATTTACTTTTCTATATTTTCTAATACTCTTAACGCGCGGCGCATGGCTCTGGACCACGGCGCATAGTTGTCGCCGGTGAGTAAATCGGTGACGAGAGTAATAGCCGGGTTGTCACCGACTTCCAAACGGTAGGGATTTGTTAGATCTGTGAGAGTTTGGGGATGCATGCGTTCGTGTGAGTGAACAATAGATGGTTTGGTTGGATTTGATGCGATTTCAGGCAACGCAGATGAAGAATCCATTCTCTGATACCATGTAAAGTTTGCGAATCTACGCAGCAAACGAAGAAGAGGAGGACGAAGGAGACGAAGGAGACGAAGGGGAGTGGAAACGCAGAAAGCAATGGACGCCAAACATAATTCGTTCTGCTTTTGATTTTCATATTAATTACAGAGGAGAGCAGCGGATTTATACAGCAAATAATACAGAAAAAAATACAACGGTAATAAAGACGTAAAAGGAAAAAATACAAACTGTGCTAATATACAATATACTGCCAACTGGGCAGTATATTATTTTTAGATATTGAGGATGCCCAGCTTGGATAAGTGGATGGTCAATCGGTGGGCCGGCAAAATCTTGGTGAACATGTCAGCAAGTTGATTATGCGTAGTCACGTAATGAGTGCGAACACTGCCGTCTTGGATCTTATCACGAACTAAATGGCAGTCCAATTCAATGTGCTTGGTCCGTTCGTGGAACACTGGATTGGCGGCGATGTGCAGAGCAGCTTGGTTGTCACAGTAGAGATCAGCAGCGTGAGGGTGAAGGATCAGCAAGTCTCGCAAGATATAACGGAGCCAGGAGAGTTCGCAGCACGTGGTAGCCATGGATCGATATTCCGCCTCTGCCGAGGAGCGGGAAACGACGGATTGCTTCTTGCATTTCCAGGAGATAAGCGAGTCCCCAATGAAGGTGCAGTACCCAGTGATGGATCTTCGAGTGTCCGGGCAAGTATACAATATACTGCCAACTGGGCAGTATATTATTTTATTTACTTTCTATATTTTCTAATACGGGCTCCCAATGCCGATGAATAAACTGCGAGGAAATGGATGAATCCAAGGTCGCGAGGTGAACTTCCCGTTCAAGGGTAAGTTGCCGATGGGACATGCGTTTCTGAAAAATATCCTCTGCGGAGGAATTGACAAAGCGGTTTGATGCTGAGGGCCTGCTAGCCCGGGAACGCTGACCAGTGGCCTTTTTGGAGAATGGCATCCGATGAGCAGACATCTGTACAAAAAAGTGGAGAGGCCGTGAGGCAGACCGATCGGAGACAAAACCGGCAGAAAAGGAACCCACTAGACCCGGCACAACGGATCAAAAGAGGGGTGAAACCTCTACAAATCTACACAAGAAAGGTGTAGATCAGACAGCAGATATCCCAAAAACGTGGGTGGGTTGCAAGGCCAAACACCCAAAATCCAAGTTCACGATAACGTCAGATCCACACAAGGTTGACACAACTAACTACAAATCGGGACTAAATATGGTGAGACATGAACATAGAGAACAAAATAACAGAACAAAAGACTGTTTCACCTTCTCTTCCTGGTGACTGCACAAGACTTCTGCCGCATCACAAAGATTTGCGGGTTGGCGAATTATTGGTTCCTGTGCTTCTACCTGCGGATAAATAAATAAAAACACGCGCACACAACTTTCTTTAGCAAAATAGGTGGAGAAATCCAGTCTTGATTTCAAATTCGTTCTACTTCTGAGATTAGACAAACAATCGGTGGGAGAAGGTTTTGAGCTTCTTCATCTCCCATCAAAGAAAGACACGCCTCCCACTACAACCGTGCCAACACCACAGCGGCTGTCTCTCATTTCTTTCTCCCATGGATTTCTCAGTCCTGTCGGAAACCAGCAGGAGAATGGAAATGTTTCAAAAGAGCATACATTACCTGCAAAAGCAGATCATTTGCAAATGACTTACAATCTCTCTCCGCCACAACCTCCAAAGACGAAGCTCCTCCGTCTCCCCCTCCAAGCTGCTTCTGTCTTTTCCGTTCGATTCGTTGCCTATCTTGTTGTTGCCTTCCTCTAGCGCTTCGTTCCGTTGCTCGCAAAGTGTTCGACAAATGTTCACAGAGACCAATCTCTCTGTCGTACTTCTGTCTCACTTCCAACAGATCCTTCCGCTTCCTCTCTCTCCTCTGTTTTTCTTCCAATTCGGGATCCGGGGCCGGATCTGCAGGATAAGCCGACGAGGGAAGGCCTAGTCGACATTCCTTGCGCGGGTACACGATGCCGTCTTCATCGATGAGATCCCACTCGTTGGCATCACAATCTGATGCGATAAAGCCCTCGCCAGCCATCATTGCCGAAGAGGGAAACAGCGGAACCTTGCAGAAGGTGAACTTATGAAAGCTGAAATTCAAATTTTGAGCTGTTTCAAAATTATAAATTTATTTAATGTTTTAATCATGCATTTTAATTTTATATTTTTATTATTTAATAATAATCATTAAAAATATAAAGAAGCTTCTAGAAAATCAATGGTTGGACTATGGTTTATTCATAACTATCTATTCAAAAATAAATAATCCAAATTAATAGAAAAACAGTCTTCATTACTTTAAGATTGAGGTGAGGGGGGATACTTTAGTGTCTTTAACTCTTGTAATAAATGAACACAGATGAAATTATTAAGATAACTCTAAATTTTTTTTTTTTTTAAAAAAGAAAAAACTTTAGCAGAGTCAGTTAAATGTATTCATCTCAAAATTAAATTACATGCACATTCTACTTAAACTAGTCCATCCTACTTAAACTAATCCGTTCAAAATTGTAGCTTCTACCCTTATGTTTGCACCTTCCCTATCTAAAAGCTACAATAACTGAGCTAAGGGCACCCAAAGAACCACCACCGTCCATAGCAGCTCCACATGTGGCAATCCCTTCCCTTCCATAATTCGACCCCAATCTAGTGAGCTGTACCGTTATATTCCATTCCCACTGATTCGTAGTACGCCTCTTCCGCCTTAGCCATTCGGCCCTGAAACATTGTCCACTCTCTTCGACATCTCTCCCTCACCTGGCACAGAAAAAGAAATGTGACATCCGACCTTACTAAATCAACACCACCTATACTCTTCCGATGTGTATATATCTGTATCGGAACCCCTGATGACACTCTAAATTTGCTTCCGATGTGTTGCTGTCTATGTTTGTATCGTAATTGACATAGTTTGTTTATGTAGACTTCGACGATTCACGGGTAAGTAAGTTCAGAACATGCCAGCATTGATTATTCCGTGCTAGAGGCTGTGGTAACGTGCATGTGGGTGCATATGCCCGTGAGAAGGGAAAAGAGAGGGAGGAACAAGGGAACTTACTCCTTCCCAAGGTGCCTTTCCATTCTCAGCTTGGCCCTGTAGAAAGACAGAAGGTCATATCACATCTGATCAATCTAATGAATGACCAAAAGAGGCCGCTTTTTACCTGGTTCCCGAGCGATGGGACTGTTTGATGAACTATCCATTGAGAATCTATGACTCCTATTTTCTCATGAGCAGGCTGTCTCAAGCCAAAAATAACATATGCCTGATTAAAACCATGAAGCTGATCGGGTAATAAGAGAAAAGACAGCAGCGATCACTGACCTCAACACACTTCCTAAGAGCAAAATCGAGGCCCCATCCATGAACCAAGTCATTCTGAAAATAGTATAAAAAGAATTTTAGCAATCTGAAGAGATGGCAGGAATTACTACATTAAAGCAAACCATATTGTTTCCAAGGAAATTAGAGAGCACGATACAACTTAAAATGGTGTTGTTAGATGAGAATATATATGATGATAAAAGATAATACCAATAATGCAACAGGGGAAGGGACAAAGAGGATGACTCCTGAAGAAGAAAAGAGCAAATCTGCAGTTTGCCTGGGGTAGCACATCTAACTACACTTCAATGACTGAAGAGAATGCCTATGCCTTGGATTGAGCCATGGAATGAAATGTCAAACGATATATTGGGCCCTCAATGTCACGACAAATATTTTTCCGGTTCAATTTGTTCTGCTTCTCAAAAATAATTTTGCATTCTATATGTTTCTATTGATACATATCGCATGACACAGTCGATACCGATACCAGATATGATTATCCATAGATTGAGTGAAATGAAAGAAGATCAATAGCCACCAACGTAGCACTTTAACTACCTTAATGATTGAACTTCATGCATTTTAACATGTCAACAACAAAGAAGACAAAGATACATTATACCTGAATCATGTGCCACACACAACGCCATGCATTTCGAGAGAAGACGGGCGCCATAATTTCTATGAACCTGGGCACCAAAAGGCATGTTTCAGTCAACAATTATTCATAATGTTCAAAGGAATCCAAGAAAAGGCAGTATAAGCAGTAGCCCACATACGCTGCACATGGTGGCAATAATGGATCGGAGCACCAACCAGGTTTTTCATCTGTTACTATTCTGCCAGAAAAAATGGGGAAAAGAGAATGTAGACACCAAAATAAAAGTTACATTGATGATGCATGTATGCTTCATAGAAGCAGGCATTAAAGTAACTCTTACTTGTGGACCTCACTTTCACCTCTCCTCTTTGTCATCTGCCATGTTAGACCTTTGTTCGGTTCTAAACCAGGCTGTGAAATCTCCAAACCATGCTTTCTCACCAGTCTAAGGTACCTGCAGCAGAAGGAAATTAGATTCCCAAAGAAATTGTGTAGTTTGGAAAGTAATGCTTTCTCACCAGTCCAAGGTACCTGCAGTGCAATGAAATTAGATCCCCAAAGAGATTGTGTAGTTTGGAAAGTATCCATTCCAACAATAACATGTTAAAATTTCAGAAGCTTACTCTTCGGCATCAAAATGCTCCACTCCAAGGTCCTCGTCCCAAATAAATATGTATTCGTAGGGGGCCACAATGTCCGGATGAAGAAATCGTTTTGCAAACCACCTAGGAACGTATCCAACCAATGTTATCAAATCAATAACACATTTTCAAGTAACTCAAGCACAATAAAACTAAAATACAGAACTTCACATGAAGAACCGCCCGTGGCGGTTCAGGAAAAAGATCAATAGATCATTAGGTGATTCAAAACTGTAAACGATTTGATAAGGTTAATCACCATTTAGTTTGTTTCTGTGTACTGACATGGATAGCTTGCTTTGACCAGTCAAACTCATCCCATTCACTTGTCCGGCCATCGTAATGAAAGAGGAGAATGGTGAAGTTCTCTGAAAACTGGAATAACACATCAACATGTAAGGGATCCCCTAAAACTACAATACCATGTTCAGCACACACTTGTACACACAGACACACCCACCCCCACACACACAGAGAGGAGAAAAAGGAGAAGATGAAGTAAAGGCCAGCCTGACCTTCTTAATGCACGCATCAATATAGGCTCTCTGTTCATAGCCAACAGTGAAGGTAACAAGGTACTTTGGTTTGCTGGTCAAGTCCTGCAAATCTTCTCAAAATTAGAATAGACTTGCAATAACATTCCATGTTTAAAAATTGAATCCTTCTTTTATGTTAAGGAAACATGCATAAATGCTCTGTCAAAGTAGTATCCATTACCAAGCATAGGGACCAGGGTGGAAAGCCCTCTGCCTTCAGCATGAGTCAAATGATGATAAAATAGGATGTTCTGATGTTCCATCCTTAGGATAAAGAAAAACAATTTAATAGGATGCAGCTTCCGTCTAAGGTTAAGCCCTAGCCCAACAATAAAGTCTCAATTATATTTGGATTTCACATGTTCGAGCCGAGGAATATGGTGTCTCTATTGCTAGGGTAAGGCTATATATATTTCACTGTCCCCAGAGCACGCAATGCAGGAATCATAATGAATTAGGGAACCCTTTATGCAACATGCCTCACAGAGAATTTTCAGCTTCAAAATTGAAGTTCAATTAAGCAGGACTTGACCCAAGAAAGGGACAACAAATTGAAATATTTTATTGCCTTGTTATTTAACATTTACGGGGATCATCCCATCAAAGAACCCAAAAAAGAGTGATGCAAATGATGCAAATAAGAAGGGGAGGCAGGGATATCACCTGTGTAAGAGATTCACTTGCTGGCTAAGCTCCTATCTATATTACATCTAACTGACTAGACATCATGCATCATATAGCATAATGGCAGGACAGGAGCTAACTAGACCATGCCGTGACCGGCATGCCTGTATCTGAACAGTACCTGTGCCTAGTATGCCATATAACCCGTTGTGCTAGGCTGGGGAATCTCAGCCTGTGACCATAGGCACCCTGTGGGCCAACCTAAGGGCCTTCTAAAAGTCGGAATGTTTGGCCAATGATCCAGTTTTAACCCTTCACAAAATAAAAAGATCAAAAAAAAATTTAATATTTACCAAAATGTAACCACAAATATCTATATACCAACTCATTTTTTGTTTTCCATCACAAATATCAACTATCTCATAATTAATATTGTTGCTTGTGCTCTAATAATCTTCCCTTTTAGATTTTTGGTTGTGCACCTTCTCCCTTCTACGTTATAATTAATCTTTTATCTACTTATTTCCTAAATATTATTTATGGCCTTCAACTTTCATGAAGATTAGCAAAGTTTGTCTGATTTCAGAGTCCAGACGCGCTGACCACCAACCTCAAACTTAATGGTTCTGATTTTTCGGAATTATAAAACACTGAACCCAGCAGTTCCAAACAACCGTCAAGTGCTCCCAAAGAAGAAACAGGAGGCAGGGAATTTTTTTTTAAATAAGGAAAATAAACTATTTTGATTGAGAATTTTGTAAAAAAAAGCGGAAGGAGTTACTCTTGTAACAGCTCAAAGGAACCGATCATATGACGCAAAACATGCAAAAGCAAGAAAACCAACATCTTGTATTTTTTACAATTTTTACATGGTAGCAAATAATCTTTTTCGGTGTATACTATTCAACATCTTGTTTGCTAATTGACCATCTTCAAACGGGTAATGTTTTTCAGTAAAATGTAGATGAAGATGACTTTTTTCGAATCAAATGAAAATTGGATTCATGTAATAGGTGAAAAAATTTCACATTCCTTAGTCATTAAAAAAATAAAAAGATCCACATAAGCAAAAGCACTTACAATTCATTGGTTATTAAGGGCATCCCGAAAACCCCCAGGTCAATATTGTAGAATAATGCAGAATAAGTTCAACAAATATTGGGAGACTCCTCTAATCCTGGGAGCCTGGCTGAGATAATGGATCCACAAGTTCAACTTAACAGGTTGACTATCTTGCTAGATGAACACCATAGATAATTGGTAAGCAAACCATATGAAGCAGCAAGTTCATCACACCATTCACCACATGTACAAGCTACACAAGTCTCATCAAGAGCTCAATCGACTGCATCATCCATCTGATGTAGCAGCTGGAGCAATAGTAACCATGGATGCAAATATTGGCCAATATATCATATCGTCTAATACAATAACTTTCGATATTGTAACAAATCGATATGTTTTTGTATTGACTAACATAGCCGATATATTGGCCGATATGGTCCTCTCAGCATATGATTTTCAGAAATTTTTTTCCGTCAAATACTAAATACTACTGTCCGATGTCTAATATTGATATCAATATTTCGATCCATGGTAGTAACAGTAATTGGAGAACTCCCTGATGTACTTTCATTCATAATCAATTGTAGACATCTAACATATAATCAATCACCCAACTCTAGCAGATTCATTGCACTACTTACAGTCTAATCATGCCAACCAAATGAGACAAGATCAACCGCATTTATTAAAAATTTTAGACTGGTATAAGACGAGCAAACACACAGTTTCTCTCCTCATAACAAAGGTAAGAGACTTATTAGCACATTAGTATCCAAGTGTGCTTTCAATGCCAGCGGAACACATTTCCATGTCAGGCCTTGTCGAACCAATCAGTTAAACACCACCAAGTGAAAGAGGGTGGGTATGACATCACCTTGATTTAGTACTACAATAATTAGCTTCTAATTTGTCCTGTTAGAACATGCTGACAATATACCATTAGAATATGCTACAGTATATTTTTTATAAGATACTTTTAGTATTTTTGACATTTGTAAATAACTATATATACAAATGAATAGAACTAACTCTAGTGTGAGATTTTCTCCTCTCTACTTCTCTTCTTATTTTAAATGGATTCAGAGAAAAGTTGTTCTGCCGCTGAGGCAGGCTCATTTTCCGGTGTGTCTTCACTTCCACAAGCAAAGCCCAACATGATTTTATGATTTGATAACTCAAGAGAATCAATTTGAGGGTTCTAGGTTTCTCTCACAAATCCTGGATCTGAAAATTTTTGCACAATTTGACGAATTTGGGGAAAAATTATTCCAGCTTAAGAACTTTGAGAGTAGACTTGCATAACCCCCTCTAAATTCATTCAATTTATCTCCAACGTGTGCAAGCTCATGCAATTTCTTGGGTATGTTCGATTTCTTGCATTCTTGAGCACAAATCAGTGATTTTGTGGATGATGAATCGCAACAAAGCTCTTGTTTTCACTGTGTTTTGGTGTCAATTGTGCTGCTATGCAATAAATTTGATTATTTCTAGCTGGCTACTTCGCCATATTTACAAGATTTTTAACTGTCTTTTTGGGACGCTCATTCAATATTGGCACACTCCCTCGTAACAAGCTCATGTTCATTGTGGTTTTGGAGGATGCTTGTTCACTGTTGAAACCCATCTACTGGTCGTGCAGATACTAGGGTTTTGCAGGTATTTATTCTTCTATTTTTCTTAAGGGGTGATGTGATAAGTTTTCTTGTTCATCACTGATGTACCTACTGTGAGTTATGACTATTTTGAATCGCAATGGTATATCTAGTTATGAAAACTAACTTGTTTTCATTGCGGCAAAATTGGGCATACCAGCAGTTAGTGTTGAAAACTAAAGGGAAAACCCAATGTAACCCCAAAGCGGTCTGTCACCATATCTAAGGAAAAATATTCATGCTTACTTGCATGACAGGTCACTTTATCTACATCAACTCTTGTTTGGTTGGTTAATCACACTGCCTGTCTAAACATCTCATCATGACTGGTTAATTGCTTTGGGTGCTTCGTATTACATAATTAGAGTTGCAGGTACCTTATTTGATCTTAAATTATGCTCTGATACACCCAAAGTAACTATAGTCGATGGATGCACCATGGAAATGGAAGGAATTGATTCTATTTGTTTAACTCTGGCATTACATATATCCTTTTTTGTACTTTCCAAATTTTTTATTTAACCAGTTATATGAGTAGATTTACTCAATAACATCATTATTATGGAGTATTTTTTTTCATTCGTTGTGAATTTTAAGATCTTGTAACAAAGAAAATTACTAATAAAGCTCATCATTTGTCAAGAGGTCTCTACGAACTACAAGAAGAACCAACTCCTACAATCTATTCTAATATTACTTCTACACCGGTTGACATACAGTAGTCTAATATCCTGGGTCCTCATTCAAATTATTTTAATATTAATTATGATTTCC
>JAODPA010092842.1:0-11767 GCA_025585075.1 Nepenthes mirabilis | reverse complement strand
TAAAAAAATATAAATCATTATTTTAGTTTACATATCCCATATGTGTCGTGTCATTCATTTATAAAAAATAGCGTATCGATGTATCGGTGTCGTGTCCGTGTCTCGTGTCAGTGTCCATAGTTCTTAGATGAGTAACTATAGAGGAAGAGATGGAACGTATGATGATAATTATACTTAGGATCTAGTTTCAATGCCTCCAAGAAAGAAATCCATGAGCTGTAATAGTGAGAGTCAACTGAAATGGTTTTTTAACTTGGTTAAAAGTCCGTCTAATAGCAAAAGGGTATGGTCAAACATATGAGGTGTACTATTACACTGATACCTTTTCTTCTATCACCCTATTGATTTCTGTTAGGCATTTTATTTCATTGGTTGCTCTCATTACTTGCCTTTACATTAATTAGACATCATGAATATCTTATTATGTGATAATTTCTAGGAAAAAGCGAGTAACCTCTAGTTCTGTTACTCATGAGGAGTCTTAATATGCTTGCTTGCTAGAGAAGTCTTTATAAGGTTAAAAACAGTGCCCAAGAGTGTGGTTTGACGAAATTAGTGAAGTTGTGTTTGAATTTGAGTTCTCATTGTAATAGCATTCATTTTGTGTTCACTTGAATAACATCGGAAACAAATTTTGATTTGATCTGATTGATAAACAATCTCAACAAAAAATCGACTAAAACGAATTATGAAAGACTAGAAAAACGACTTTCAAACTAAAAAAAATAAATACTTCTCACATTTCTCACATAGGATCAAAGGTAAAATATCGAACTACGTCCTACAATCTAAAAGACAAAGCAAATAGGCTTTTCTTCATATTACCCAAGAAAAAGAAGCTTCAATCTGGAACAACTTCTCACTTGTATACAAGAATCAAAGTCAAACTTCCTTGACCAAGCAGATTAAAAGAATCAGAAACTTATCAACATCAAGGTCAACATGATGGAAGAAGAGACACACCTCATCAGGATGACCCCACAGTCTGCGGAGATAGAAATCAGATTCGGACGCAATAATAGCAGGAGGTAGTCTTTCAGCACCTCGAGGATTAGTTAGAACACAAATCTGCATGAAATATTACAGGATTGAGAGATTAACAGCAGAGGAGTGGCTTGAAAACACAACACTTCAAATACATATTATGAAACATTTTTTTAAATGCTAAGAATATATTAGAACTTAAAGGTAAATCATAAAACAAATAAAGAATAGATGCGGATCTATGTGGTTAAATATGTGGTTACAAAAACATCATCATCATGCAAGCTCTTTTCCAGATACATTGCATAAATGACTTGACATAATGGCCAAACCGATTGTTCAGCTCCAAGATTGAACCTATTTCCTTCAAAATATTGTCCGCTTTAGGAAAAGAGCACAACGCTTCTGGTTGCTAACATAGTCATGCACGTTATGTCTTTGAAAAGGCACCTGAAGGAAGGAGGCTCTCCCACTTACAACCAGAAGGCAATCTCTTCATTCAATCAATATGGGACGATCTATCCCACAACATAGCCTCCAGTAAAGTGGTAGCCGTGCTATTGTATTGGGGTCACTTGTCTGGATTCCTACAGAACGCATATTGTAGTGTCCTGAGGTTGGGCCCATTCCCGGGTATCATCCGCTTTGGAGAAGGCATGGGACACATCTGATCACTAGCCTTATTCCGCACAGTTTTATCCTTAAAAAGGCGCCTTGAATCGAGCAGAAAACATTTATAAGCAAGAGGCTAAATTTTCACTCAACCAATGTGGCACAATCCCCCCTCCCCCAACACCAATATTTTGAGGAAACAAGAAGACCCTACCACCAGACTGCTCTCTAGGATTCTGACTTTATAATCTGAACAGAAATTGCTGAATTAACAAGAACAACCAAAGGTGGCACCATGACGGCACTAGAAGACAATTTGAAAGACAATGGCCAATATCAAGCAGCAGAAGAGTTAGAAAAACGTTGAACCCACTGTGTTTCTCAGAAGCATGTGGCCAGGCCCATAAAGAACCTAGCTTTGGAATAAAATTGTAATGTGTACCTATGCATGCCCATATAACCAGTACTTAAGTAAAATATTAATCCTAAAATCTGATAGATTAGCACAAAGTAATCAGTGTAGCCAGCTCTAAGGACTCAGGATAGTAATTTGTCAAATAAACATCCCCTTGCAACAAGCAATCATAAACTAGGCCTATTGCTCGCAATGTGAGCTGTAAGTCTGCATAAGGTTCTGAAGGAAACTATACTTGCAACAACCCAAGTCCACATGATAACATATTGTCTGCTTTAAATTATAAGTATGGGCCTACACCTGCACGGTTTTGTTCTTCCTAAACTTTTCTAGGAAAAGGCCTGTAATCATAGAGATACATAAGACTTATTGTAAGGCTCATCCTCTCTCCTTTCCCAAATGATCTGAAATCTATAGCTTTCACACTTGGTATCAAGACAATCCCATCCAAAAGTGTGTGAACGTGAAACGGGCCAATCTTGAATCATGCACATCTGACTAGGTCATCAAACCTTAAGTAGGATGGAGTGTGGAAACCTATATCTAGAATCCCACATTGCCTGAAAAATGATAGGGGATGAGAATTAAGTGGGATGGAGTGCTCCTGGGTCCGGGACGGGGGGCTTTTGGCTCCGAGATAGAGTGCTCCAAGGACAGAGGGCTCCTGGGACAAAGTGCTCCAAGGACAGAGGGCTCTTGGCTCCCAGGCGCAGACCAACTGCTCAATGGAGGGTAGGCCTCCCAGAAGGAGGGCAACTCCTAACTCCGGGACGGAAGACAGCTCCTCAACAGAGGATAGGCACCCCTCTTGGGAATGCCGAGCCATTTGGAGCTTTGTGGAACTCCTTGAAGCTCCTAGAGCTTGTCTTCCAAGCTTAAGGGTGCCTGAATTTATAGTGTGGCTTGCAGATGCACTATTCTTGTTGGAGTAATGCGGGACTCTTCATTTTGAAAAAACTATGTTGGATTGCGGGCCTGCTGTGGGGCCCGGCCTCTTGGGTCTATGGTTGCTGAACCCAACAAGATCGTTACAATATTAGACTGTTGTTTAAGTGTTTGCAAAAGGTTTTCTCCTGGCTCTTACCCTTCCATAATCCCAGTTTCTCAAATTTTGAGAAAGTCTACAAATGGTCATTGTCCTTCGTCCTTGCAAGATCTGAAATTGTAGCCAATTTGTGAATCACATCTGATATTTCTTTTCCCCCCATCTTCTACAAAAGGCCACTACTTTCTACATATTATTTAAGTAATAAGTGGTAACTAACAGAAGCACTTTATGGTTCCTTGGAGTGAAATGGTGTAGGGCAGAAGTGGTTTACCTAAGACCAGATTTATCAATTGGCAACTGATACATACTAAGGTCAGATTAGCAAATTGGGAACTTACTCAGGAGACAGAAAGCCAGCTGTGTAATAACAACTAAGCAAGAAGGGTTCGCATATTGTTATTCTTCTTGTGTAAAATTTTAACCACCTTAGCTTCTGTCTTAGCCACAGTCACGCTGCCTTGCATTCTTACATCAGTTGTTTGTTGGCTGGCTAAAGCTGAAAAAGGAATGACAAACCATGCCCAGGCTAGGAAGGCAGCAGTGGCTGTAATCATCCAGTATCTATAACAGGAAAGAAACAGGATGCAGTTCCAATACATCAGGAGGACTATATCTGATTTACAGTATCATTTTGCATAAAATTAGTATGAGAGTAGGTGAATATTTAATTCCGCAAAAACTATCGTTGATCATTTTTGTGCTGACGATGATTGGGTCTTTTCTTAAATGCACCCAGAAAATGCCTAGCACAGTTATAAAAGCTTGTGATCTGTAAATACTCCACAAAGATAATGAAAATATCTCACTTGCCTACCCAAGATAAATAAATAACAAACCTAGCAGAAATGAATTAATTAAAAATCATTTTACATCAAACATATATTACAAAATAAAAAATACATAGGAGTCATCAATTGATAAAGAAGAGTTCACGGTTTTAGCAGATAACTGCTATTTCATACAATAATACACATGTGATTATATGAATTCACACCACTTATATTTTTTTTAGTATTTATCAATCAAAGGCTTTCACCAGCAAAAGTAGATAGAATGAAAAAACTCAAAACAAACTAAGACGGGTGAAAGTCAGAACTGGTGCCCATGTGAGCCATAGATAGAATGAAAAAACTCGAAACAAACTAAGACGGGTGAAAGTCAGAACTGGTGCCCATGTGAGCCATCTAGTCATCATGGTATAACTTAGATATCACAGGGGGAAAAACTACCCAGCCATAGAAGCAATCTGTCATTTTTTAAAGAGCTTTAGAATAGGAGAACTAGTATTTTCTAAAGTTGAGAATGAAGCACTGGTCTTGCAATTTATTTCTCAAGGATGTATTACTGATAAAGGAACCTTCGTATCAGAGAATTTGAGTGCTTGCGGATAGCCAGCCCTTCTTCCTTTCAAAGTGCCCCAAGCATTCAGTAGGGCTTGGGTTGACAGACCAGAGTACTTGTTCTCAATGTATGAATGATCAATTGAACGAAAAATTGATGGGAAGTTCATCTGCCAAAATAAATAAAGTAAGATGACGTTCTAAATTAAACGTGATCAACATTAAAAAGAAGGGAAAAGATAATTAAGACAGAAAATCAGATTAAGGTCAAAATCACAGAATTGAATACCTTGGTCAAATAGACTGTTGGAAAGAATGACCCTAGAAAGAAACCAAACATGACACCGACAAAAGTTATTGTAATGAGCCTCATTGACTCGCTTGGTCTTCTCACATGAGCACTGTCATGATAAAAAAAAGAAAGAAAATAATCATTTCAATATACTATCCATTTAGCTCAGTATTCAGGCCCATATTCTTAGTGGTAACTTATTGCAAGTCTAGAGTCTACTGATTAGAACTTTACAGGAAGCAATTGACCTGCAAAGAAGAATTCCCATTTTTCTAGCACAGGCTACAGAATTAACAAAATAAAAGCTGCAACCCTCCCAGAAACAGCTGCATGCTCACCCAATTCTTTCTGGTTCCTCTGACAAGGCTAGAAGAACCATAAAGCAAAAGAGCCAGCCTTGAAGAAATAAGAACTCAGTGTAAAAACATCTGCTAGGAAATACATTGTACTCATTTATATTAGATATTCAACAAGAATCCATGTAGCAAGTTCATCAATACTAATACACCCCCTCACAAACATGCAAGGACGGAAGGGTTATAGGAAAATATGATTCTGCCAACCACATTCTGGGTTAATAAGTATATATGAGATAACATCAAGCAATGAAACTGTCAAATACTCTACAATTGGTCCAATATTTTCCTGCACAAGTGAAATCTAGAATGCTTAGTCTTGATTGTTGCCCAGCTTGCAGCCACATAGCAAAATCAGACCTCAGAGATTTCAGTATTGGCACTCTTTGTTTAAGCCAACAGAAGAATTTGCATAACTTTCTCTGAAATGAGCAAATACAATTGTACATTGCTCAGGGACAATGAAAACACAATGGCATAGAATATGCAACATAATTACAGAGATGTATATAAAAAGAATCAAAATCTTATCATGAATAGAAAGACAGGCTTTTCATCTCTGGTTCCAAATTTCTATCCAACAAAGTAGCAGTTGCAAATAAAAGACTGTCCAACAACAGCTGAAATTTTTATCCTTTCTTATTCCCAGAAAAGAATGAAATCAGTCTTAGTTTGAAGCGACATTAATGTGGGCAGTTCAAACTGTGTTAGGGCTAGACCTTTTTTCTGTTTGAAATCTAACTAATCATCAAATTTTAAATCTCCATCTGCCGTCAATGACACGATTTTTTGTTATGTTGCCCAAAATAATACAAAGAAGAAACAATACAACATTATCTTCTGGCCTATAATCCAATAAATCAAGCGGTTTATGTTAATCACATTGCTGTGAATCTGTCGTGTGTTAATATTACTTATTCCAACAACCCAAAGAGGCACCAAAATAGAATCAAATGGGCAGAAAATAGACTACTTGTCATCAGTCTACTTAAGAAAATCATCTAGAGTGACGCTATAGTAGAAACTCATTAAAAAAAACGATCAAAGGGAAAGAAAGGGAAATTTCTGGTAAACTATTGCTACAAGCTGATGCTTCGCGTCTAGAACTAGGGAAAATCATGCATCTAAAAGAATATGCAATACACCAAATAACACGTTCGAAAGGGAAAAAAACAACTGCTGAGATTTTGATACAATTATACACATTGACGAGAAGATGATTACACAAAACGTTCAGAGTCGGAGATAATCAAATTCGCCCAGCTAATGTCAATTTGAGCAAAATGTGATCTTGTTTTGCATGTATTCCTTCCAGTAGAATAAACCTGATTGACATGCAATCATCAATAGGAAACTTCACAATACTCAATTTGATGCCTCAAAAGAAAAAAACTATATACATATCAAAGATAGTAGATTACTGGTTCGAGCAAAAAAATAATCGATCTTTTCGCTCTGTCGATTTCAACATTCACACAAACATACCTTCAAACAAATCCACTAAAGGAAAACAAACAAGCAAACCGCAGTGTGTCACTGAAGCAAATTCAGCAGTTTGTTTTCTAAGAAAAATGGACGACTGGAGCGATACCGACAACGAGAGAGAGAGCGAGAGTGTGCGTCTTGTTGTTTTAAATTTTTTTTTTTTTTAAGTTAACAGTCCTCGTTTTTATAACACGGAATAAGAGAGAGAATGTACTAGTAACGAGGTCAGGTGAATCCGGTTTATTCTTGTTTTTCCTCGTAGACCGCTATCCTTCCGTGAACCGGATTTTACGGCGAATAAAAAAATGATAAATGTTATTTATTATACTGCTATATAATTTTATTTAAATTATTCCATTTATGTAAGACCTATTTAAAAATTTAATTATTTTTCAGTTTTTGAAAAATATATTTTCTTTTTCATCCATTGCCCCTGGAGTTTTTACATTGCGTTTCGCATTCAAATCAAGGCGTAAAATACTGATGCATGTCAAATCGTCAATGACGCAGTCAATACAGGTGTGTCGTATTTCCGAGTGACACGTGGGTCCACCGTCGTTTGTGAGGGATGATTAGGTAACTGTCATGTCGTTTAACAATCCCCTGATCATGCTCCTAGATTCTGCTGCCAATATATAAATTTGAATTTGAATTTTCGAGTGGCACGGACGCCAAACATAATTCGTTCTGCTTTTGATTTTCATATTAATTACAGAGGAGAGCAGCGGATTTATACAGCAAATAATACAGAAAAAAATACAACGGTAATAAAGACGTAAAAGGAAAAAATACAAACTGTGCTAATATACAATATACTGCCAACTGGGCAGTATATTATTTTATTTACTTTCTATATTTTCTAATAAAAAGACCTGGTCCAAGAGGGGGGAGGGAAAAAAACCTAGCTTTACAAAATGACCAATTAAACTCATAAACGGTAGCACGCCGCTTGGATGCTGGAGTCCTCGGGATCATAAAGAGGCGGCTGAGGTTCACTGATTGCGAGAGAATCGACGTTTAGATCAGCAGTGAACTTGTTGCCGTCGGTTGGACCAGCAACAGCGTTCCAATCGTCTGCATCATCGTCCGCTTCATCGCCCCACGAACGCTTGACATCCACCGCCGCCGAAGCCGTCGTAGTTGCCGTTGGCGGGTTCGCGGCGGTGGCGAGGATTTCTGTTGAGTTCGACATATTGATGACGACAGTGACGGTGATAAAATAATCGAATCGGAAGAGAAACAGCATAAAAAAACCGACAAGGGAAGAGGGATCGGGGGATTAGTCAGAGAGAGAGAGAGAGTCGACGGTGAGGGCTTGAGAAAGTGAGAGAACGAGAACGGCGAAGGCGAGCGGCGACAGCGAGAGAGAGTGCCTGAGATGATTAGGAGCAGATTTCCGAAAGTCTGCGAGGGGGAAGATAATTCTAAGTGTCTGGGCCGTCCAAGTGTCATAAAATTGAGGGCCCAGATATTTCTTATTTTTTTATTTTGAAGATAAATTTTGACCGTCCATATGTCAAAGCTTCGACGGTCAGGATTTTAAATTAAGGAACAGACTTATTCTAACATTTAAAAAAAAAAAAAAATCTGGGTCGTCGGTTTGGTTCGACGGCCCAAAGATGCAAAGCAGGGGATCTCTGAAATCCTGGATGAAGAGCCGATAACCCTCAATCTAGCAAATCCTGTAAGCCAAGTAGAATTTGCTTCAGAGGAATTGCGGGTCTCCATCCACTGTCCTCGTTGAGAATCGACAGGCTCACAGTTCCGGAAGGATAGACATTTGGGTGGAAGAATCTTTAGGGGAATTTCCATCTCCAGATTTCCATCTCTCCATCTTTGTACACCAAAAGGTCTCCGGGAATTTATTGCTCATGGCCAGCCATCCCAAATTCCTCTCTGGAGATCTCCCAAAAGATCTCCGGCTTTCCATCTCTCCGAAAGCCGGACACAACAAATGTCTCCGGAAAACTTTCTATTTAGATGTCCAGTTACACACGTCTCCGAAAAGCCTCCCAGATTTTCCTCTAACAATTGCAAGGTCTCAATTCCACACCAGCATTTTCTCGTGCGTCAAAAGCAGCCCGATCCTAGTGCCAACTCAGCTGGTTTTTGCCTAAACTAGCAATTCCTCTCCCAACTGCTCGCAGAAGCACTTCGTACACAAATCTCTCCGGATTTTCCTTCCAGGCAGGTCTCCGGCTTTTTCCCTAGCCGGCCTCAGGATTTTTCCTGGCAGGTCTCCGAAATTTTCCTCAAAAAGCTCTCTGGAGACCTCCATCTTCTCCGGAGATCTCATTTCTCCGGAGACCTTTATCCTTTCTAGAAATCTCATCACTCCGGAGACCTCCATTCCCTCTGGAGATCTCATCACTACGGAGACCTCCTTGTTCTCAGTAGACCACCAATCTCTCCGGAGATCACATCACCCTAGACCTCCATTCTCTCCGGAGATCTCATCACTCCGGAGACCTCCATGTTCCCCGGAGATCTCATTTCCCCAGAGATCTCCATGTTCTCCGGAGACCACCATTCTCTCCGGAGATCTCATCACTCCGGAGACCTCCATGTTCTTCGGAGATCTCATTTCCCCGGATATCTCCATGTTCTCTCGAAACCACCATTCTCTCCGGAGATCTCAGTCACTCTGGAGACCTCCATGTTCTCCGGAGATCTCATTTCCAAGAGATCTCCATGTTCAACGAAGACCACCATTCTCTCCGAAAATCTCATCACTCTGGAGATCACCATCTTCACAGGGGATCTCCATCTTCTCCGGGGATCTCCATCTTCTCCGGATATCTTATCTCTCCGGAGACCACCATTCTCCCCGGAGATCTCATCACTCCGGAGACCTCCACCATCTCCGGAGATCTCATTTCCCATAGATCTCCATGTTCTCCGGAGACCACCATTCTCTCCGGAGATCTCATCATTCCGGAGACCTCCATGTTCTCCGGAGATCTCAATTCCCCAGAGATCTCCATGTTCTCCGGAGACCACCATTCTCTCCGGAAATCTCATCTCTCCGGAGATCTCCATCTTCTCCGAATATCTCATCTCTCCGGAGACCACCATTCTCTCCGAAGATCTCATCACTCCGGAGACCTCCATGTTCTCCGGAGATCTCATTTCCCCAAGGATTTCCATCTTCTCCAGAGTTCTCATCTCTCCGCAGACCTCCATCTTTTTCGGAGATCTCATCAATCCTGAGACCTTCATTCCCCCTGGAATTTCATCACTCCGAATTTGCCGCCCAGAAAATTCCACTCCGGAATCCCGTTGAGGCCACATGGCCGGATGCGGCGAATACAACAATGTAGCCAAACCCAACATAACGGCCTTTGTTGACAGTCTTCCACTTCTTCAACTTAAGCCTGTATTAAGATGTTACGCTGAGGGCTTCGCCCTTCAACTCACACATAATTGAGGCTATCCAACATTCTCAGAAAAGCCTGTGAATTGTTAACCTTGTAACTCAAGTGGATATAAGTGACAAGGCCTGACGATGGTAAGAAAATCAATTCAATCATCAAGCCCTAAGAGCATGGCACGCCATCTACTTTGAACATGGACGATGATTCCAAGCAGAATCCATGTAAGTTTTGCATGTATCACACTTATTGCTTGAATTATGTTTAATTAACAGTATAATCATTTTATCTACTCATACTACTGTTTGCATCATTGCATATTTTTGTATGATCTAGACTGCCTAAGTTAGGTGAATTTTCATTCACCTGTCAACAAACCTTGGTTCCAAACCAAGAGGCCCAGAGATGGTGGAATTTAAACCTTGGTTCCATACTGAGCGGCCCCTGTGAGGTCGGATTTGAACTTCGGTCCCGTCACCGAACGGCCTATGCATAGTCGAATTTAAAAACTTAGGGGACTTTTTAACATGAGTGCAGCGACCTCCTCCAAAGGAGTGAGCACCATCGGTCAACAACGGTCAACAACAGATTAGGACCAGAAGCATGAATGCCACGATGTCCTTTAATAAGACTGAGCGCCGACGGGTACATGCAAACCACGGCCTAGGCTAGTAAAAACCCAACGACAATAGCCTCAAGGTTTAGCCGATAACAACCATTTTATCAGTGTTACGACCTCCTCCTAGTAGAGGTGAGCGCAACTAAGTAGACACACATGTAAAACCTCAACAACAGTGACCGCAAGGTTTAGACGGTATTGGAAAATATCACATAAAATATTGTATAATTTGTAATTTTATTTTCTTGTCCATATTTCTTTTATTCACTTTCCTGTTTTCTCTCTTGTATTTTTTCTTTCCGTTTTTGTTCTTTTATTTCCGTACTTTGCCTTGTATTTTGGTGTATAAAGAGTTGCTTTGAGGGCTGTGTAAACATTGAACCAGAATGAATAAAATTACTAGCGTCCGTTATCTTCATTATTGCGTCCTGAGCGCACCTTCGCCATGGATTCGGGGATGCTGCTTCGCCTGGCCAAGCAGCATCCCCTGCTTTTCCCCTTTGGGTCGTCGGATCAAACCAACGGCCCAGATTTTCCTTTATTTTTTTTAAGTGTAGAAAAATAAATCTGGGCCGTCGGTTTTAATTCTAATGATCCGACGGCCCCTATTTCAACATAATATGACCCGTCAGATCTTTGATATGTGGACGGTCGAGATTAATCTTCGAAATAAAAAAAAGAAATATCTGGGCCGTCGATTTCGAAACACGTAGACGGCCCAGATATGATTTTTGACAATTAGCTAAATTGCCCCCAAATTTCGAATTCCCTCCTCTCTCACTTTCACTCTCGTCTCTCTCACAACGAACCCTAATCTCCTCACCATCTCTCACTTTCTCAAACGCTCTACCCTATCATCTCCGTTCTGAAGACCCTAATCCTCGCCGTCGCCTCTCGCCGTCGCCGCTCTCTGCGAATCTTAGTCATCGGACGACAGGGACCGGAGAACTGTTGCTGGCACTCATCAGCAACCTTTTTTACCGCCGATTTGTACATTCTTGAGAAAACTGAGAGGTCGAAGAGCAGGTAAAATTTATTTTTCCGTTACTATTTGTAGTTTTTTTTGCTTCGCGAAATCTGAAAAAAAAATATATATTTTCTCGAATCTAGGTGTACAGCTGAAACTACATTTGTTTCATTAATAGATTTTTTTTTCCATTACTAAGTTAAAAAAAAAAATTACCGGTACGTTGTGTGTGTGTTTGCTGTGCACAGAAATTGTGTATACAAAATAAGGGTGTGTTC
>JAODPA010092831.1:0-23158 GCA_025585075.1 Nepenthes mirabilis | reverse complement strand
TAAAACCCTTGGATATTTATAAATCCAAAACAAAACCCCTAAATAATCGGTAAAAATATCATGTATGCACAAAGAAAATAAGTGGGCTAAATAAAAATAGTATATACGAATATTAAACTTCTAAAATATATACAAAACTTACTAGATACGAAAACAAACCAAGGATATGGCGTAAAAATATTTGTCTCTGATAAGAACGTTAGTAGTGGACCGGCCCAAAAGGGGTAAGTGGCTCAAAATCGATAGCGGCCTACTTATCTCTGGAACGGTCAATGTTGCAATTGACTGAAAGAGCACAGCAAGTAGGCTAGATGCGACCGAAGATTAATGCAGCTCAGATCGAAATCAGCCCACGCACACCTTCCCAAGCCTCAACGGTTGTTTGTCCTAATTCTTCTTACCTCTAAGAATGGAAACCTCTTCTGTAATGGAAATCATCAAAAATTAGAGCACATCCCAAAAGGAAAGCTCACAAATCAGCATAAGATCCTCAGAGGAAGCTTCAACAGTCACTGCACGCGGTATCTCCGTAAAAAAATATAATCCTCCTTCCTGATCGTTGCAACCCAGAATGATGCCCACGCCCATACCAGGGAAGGCAACAATCCCCATAGAAGGCGAGCATCTCGTCTCGGCACCTAAAGAAGGTGGCGAAGGCCCACGACTATAAAAGGCCATAGAGACCTACTCCATAAGCACACTCTCTTACATACTTTGTTTTTGGTAAGTAAGTAAATTGTATTAAAAAGAAAAAAAATTACAACATATTTGTTCTATTCCAAGTGTTTTGCCAACTTGGAGTAAAAATATAGAAGCAAGGGCACCTGTGGTGCACCATGACACACAAAACATGAAAACAAAACACAATGCAAAAACATCAAATGGCCAACTTGTCCCAAATTAGATGAACTCGCACAAACAACCTCCTCAGCCATGAAGTACCTCAGACAAAAGCATTAAGTCACGGAACATACACCTCAGCAGATCGGACAAAACCAGATAAAGACCTTGGTCTTCTCTGCGGTGCCTTAGCCGTTTACACCTCGGCACTTTGCATATATCTCGACCAAAAGTTGGAATCTCATATGATTGCATCTCGGCTCTTGCCCGACTACTTGACCCAAAAGCCATTCGGATAATCAATCTAGGAAAGCAAATCATAACAGATCTCTTGCAATCTCAGGAGGGGATTTACGGGGCCTCTGGTATTTGGATTTCTTCCCAGATCCACCTTGCCTAGATCCAGGAATAGAATTATCAACAGTGTCACGAGGACTTGGAACCTCAAACTGCATCCTAAACACTTCAATCTTCTTCCTCTGCATGCCTAGGCTAGTGCTAGAGCACTGGTCCCCCTTGGTGATCTCCCTGGCTTGAAGAACCACCCCCAGAATAGTGATTCTAAGCTGATGAACCAAGGTGCTCTACCACCGGTATAATCTTGATAGTACAGGGAGTAGAGCTAGATAGAGAAGAGCCAACAACCTCCTCATGACAGCAAGATCTCCCCAGAGATTCCGAACGATCCATATTAGAAATAAGTTGGATGAGCAGCGAGGCTTCACAATCTGGTACATTCATAATAGTACCACGTTTGAAAATTTCCTCAAAAGATGCTATATAATTGCAAGAAGGATGAGGCCCATCCACTCCCAAGCCTCCTTGTGGAAGGAGGCTGCACTAATGCATAGTGGCTACTGGAGTAGACAAAGTGCAAGTGGCTTGAATGGACAGGGGATCATTAGACTCCACACAGATGCTGTCCATATCTTTAGGTCTAGGTGCTAGGTTGGGGGCAGCTACACACGGAGGCAAATAAGTCACATTCTCACGATTCCTCCCAACAACAAAATCCTTCAAGAAGGGCACCATCGATCCCGGAGCAGTAGGTTCCTTGCTCAGATTTCCAATGTTCTGGTGGGAACTTTCAGGCATGGATTGTGGCTCATTTGCAAAACCACCATTATCCAAGGAGGTTTGGAGCTCAGAGGGTGCCTCACTTATGGCACAACCAGTCACTGAGTCATCATTCATATTAAGTCTATGTATTTCTAACTCAGTTTGGTCGGCAACAGTAGGGCTCGAGGACCCATCATCCTCTTGAAGGGGAGCAAAGGCATTGGCAAAGCAACTAGAATCAATTGCACCAATCGGTTGGCCATATAAAGCAAGTTTCTTTGAATGGTCCCATTGGTCATTAACTGTGGAAGGAGAATTGGAGGAGAAGGGATTGGGAAGTATTTGACTAGTAGGTCTGAAGATTTTCTTTGTTTTGCATTTAGATTCATCATGACCTAACATTGGCAGCAACCACATCGAGTCGACTTCCAACTATATTCCACGTTTACCACAGTTAGGGATGCAGAATCTGGGCATGACTATAGAGCAATGCGTGTGGGAAATGAGTCATCCATACCCACTTCAACACAAATCTTAGCAGTAGAAACATTTCCATACGGGCTGTCCTTGATTCAAGCTGCAGAGGTTTCCCTACGGCACTAGCAACCCAGCTGAGACCAGAATGGGTCCAATATTCAATCAGCACGTTGGATAGTTTAATCCAAATAGGGAACTGTTTGTGCTTCTCCTTAGTCAATAGCAAACCGGAAGACCATGTTTTGAGGAAGATGGCTTTTCCAGAGATCAACCACGGTCCAGCTAGTAAACATTTCTCCATCAGCTCCAAGGTAGAGAAACAAAAAAAGAAGAATCCAGCATCATTGCCAGCAATGTACACGATTCCAAAACATGCCCAAATTTTCCTGGCTATGGCTTTGATAGCCAAGAAGTGGGGGGGTATCGAGGAAATGTCCATTAAAGTAAACCCCCATAATAGGTTTCCTTGATTAATAACTTCAAAAGGAGGAGAAATGGTGGCAGTGTCTCCATCTATTGCCTAGGGGGAAGAATTTCAAATCTTTGCGAACCCCATCTCTTTCCTTCTAGACGACATTAGCCCAGGAAGGGGGGCTTCAGCCTAATATACAGGTGATCGAGATAGAGAGAGGCGTGGGTCATTACCTGAAGGATTGTCGATGCCATCATCAGAACCATTCGCAACCGACAAGGCCTCAATCGGAGCAACCAAGGGGGAAGAGGAGGCATCAAAGGAGGAGAGGACGATAGGAAAGGGATCAACAGATCAGGGGGTGGAGGGGAGAGGGGAAAAAGGGAGGCAGAGAATTAAGAGAATCCACCCTGGGAGGAGAGCGGAAGAGCAATAGGGGACGGGAGGATGGCCGGAGAGAACGAGGCGATGCCCCTAGGAGGCCGGCCATGGCCAGCACTGATGAAGGTACGGACGAGCGTCAGTCCAAGGCCGCCTGCTCAAATTCAAAATTTGGCCGGCACTGATGAAGGTACAGACGGGTGTCAGTCCAAGGCCACCTGCTCAAATTCAAAATTTGAAAACCTAGAGAGAGAGAGAAGAGCATCTCTCTCTAGAGCGTCCTCTCTTGCATACTTGAACTAACAGAAACTTTCTAAGCTCTCAAGCATCCCAACGCTTTGCTCCCTATCTCTCTTACTAGTTCCCTACGAACTCAGTATTTAGAGAAGCTACTTTCTTCAAGCATCCATGATCAAAGGCACTCATTCCACAACTGTACCTCTCACCATCATTCTCAAATCCCATGCCCAATATTAATCTTTGTATCCTTTGCATTCACCTTCTTATTCGCAAAAGGCCATTTACTAACTCGAATGTTCGAGTGTTTTCAGTGAGATAAAATTTATCGTCACCAGACTTCTTGTTCGAAGTTGTGGTGTGTGTAGGAACCCAGGCTCAAAGGATGGTGATCGGAATCTGACGGACCAGTTGGACTTGAATCCATTCAAAGCTTGGATTTAGGATACATCATTGGCGCCATTTGTGGGAACGTTGACAAAAAGCCAACCAACTACTTCTCCCAATTTAGTATCATCTGACGAAATAGTGAACAAAAGGGCTCAAGCTAGCATTCCTGCCAAAGAGATTACTTTCCTTGACCACGACCGCTCAGCTGGTAGTCAGGCCAGAGAATAGCCTACTCTGATTTATCTGTCCATGGAGGAGTAAATGAATAAGAAATCACAGATGCTCCAAATACTCTGTATGCACTAAGGCAAGTAGAAGCAGGGGGCTCAATCCTCCTCGACCCCCATGCCAGCCTCCAGGTGGAGAGGCCAGAGGAAGAAAAGTCCAACTAAGAAGACCTCGAGGTTGGACAACTCCCACACCCTAGTGACCTCCAACACGCAGACCACTCAAGGCTTGAAGGGTGCTTGGGCCATGGGACTCCTAATGAGAGTCCCAAAAGAAGGAATCCCCAATATTCTAGGGATGAACAGAGGCCTCCCATGCAGGAGGGAGCCTCTCGAGTCATCTGATCCATGAGCGGCAGCAGTTGATTGGCTCCATGCCGCATGGCAGAAAGAACCGAGTTGAGGACCTACATCAACTCCAAAAGATCTGAAAAATCCTCCCGGGTGGAGGAAAAAGTTTAGAAGATTTGGAATCGCGTGTTCAAGGATGAAGATAAACACACGACCGATTTGAAGAGATCTTCATTCATTGTGGAGATCTGGACCCGACCGTTGCCGCAAAAGTTCAAGTTGCCAGCCCTGGAACCCTGTGATGGGAGCACTGATCACATAGACCACCTGGATCACTTCTGCACCCTTCTGAACTTCCAAGGCTTGGAGGAGGCATCCATGTGCCAGTGCTTCCCTCTCACTCTAAACGGGGATGCTAGGATCTGGTTCTACCACCTCCAGATAAATTCAATCCGAAGCTTCTAGGACCTCACGGATAGCTTCCTCGTTCAATACGCCTCAAGCCATCGTGAGGAGAAGTAGCCGTGACATCTAGCTCACATAAAGCAGAAGCATGGCAATAACCCGAGGAAGTTCCTAGAGTGGTTTGTTGCCGAAGTTAGGAGGATACCCAAGCTCACTAAAGAAGTGAAGCTCAGCAGCTTTATCTCCACACTTGGACCAAGTGACTTCTTCAAGCAATTGGTCAACGAAAAATCCGCAAACCTTTCAGGAAGTGGAACCTACTACCTAAGCCTACATGGCTGCTGAAAAAGCCAATGAGACAAAGTGTCCGGAGCAGACTGACCAGCCACACTCTTTGCCGACAGAGGGAAAGAGGAAAAGTGGGAGCAGTGACAACTCTCGGAGGAAGCTACCCAGAGTCGAGCCACAGGCTCGAAAGGAGTTCTGGCCCATAAGCCTGACTCTATTGAACAACACCCCGGGTAACGTCTTGATGCAGATTTGGGAGAAAAAAATTTGTGAAGTGGCCACAGCCAATGAAGAACTCGGAGAGAGGAGATTCGTCAAAATATTGTAATTTTTATCAATCTTTGGGACACAGCACGGAAGATTACTACATGCTGCAGAAGGAGATTGAAGAGCTGATCCACCGGGGCCACCTCACGAAGTTTCTGAGGAACCTTGGGCAATGCTCCGAAACTTCAAGTGGCGATAGGTCGAATCAGCCCCAACCGAGGAACGGGTAGCAGCTGGAGTGGTCAATATGATAGCCAACTGACCTGCCAAGGGGCACCTAATCGATCACCAGGAGAAGCCAGACAAACGCAAGAAGTAGAGGGTGGGGGAAGATGTCATTAGTTTTAGTGATAATGATATGACACATGTAATCTCTCCCCATTTAGATCCCCTGGGTGTATCTGTGCTCGTTTTAGATGGCACGCTTAACTACCAGCTGAAACAAGTTTTGGTTAATAATAGAATTTCAAGAGATTTACTCTACCTCGATGCATACTTTAAGTTACGACTTAAAAAGAATTAACTCAAACCATCCAAAGGACCATTATATGGGCTAGATAATGAGCCAGTAGCTGTCCAATGAACAATACAGCTTGAGGTCACTCTGGACACGTACATCAAAATGGTGAGCCACAAGCTCACCTTCTTTATTGTCGACCTGCCTTCTGTATACAATGCCATCCTAGGCGACCGTGCCTAGTGGTATTCAAAGCCGTCACTTCGATACCGTACTTAAAAATGAAATTTCCAACAACACGTGGTATTGGAGAAGTGCTAGGAGACCAAATAATTGGACGAACGTGCTGCATGTTGTAGATAACACCAGGTGACGTCGAGAGCCAAGTAGAAGAGTTGGATCATCGAGATAAGACAACCTTGTAGCAGGTGCAGTCCGAAGAGGCCACTAACCTCATACCTTTGACGGATGATCCAGAAAAGTGTGTACATGTCGAGGTTCACTCACCAGAGCCCTATGCGACGAGCTGATTAACTTCTTGAGGCAAAACGTACATATCTTCGCTTGGACACTTGCCAATATGCTTGGAATTTTGGTTGAAGTAATGGTCCATAGTTAGATCTTGATCCTGACTGCAAATCCATCAGGCAAAAATGGGGAAACCACTTCGTTGAGAAGCTTATAGCCATTCTGGAGGAGGTGGAAAGCTCTTGGATGCTAGGTTCATCGAGGAAGTCCAATACCCAGACTTGCTTTCCAAAGTTGTTCTGTTCAAGAAAAGTAACGAGAAATGGCGGATGTGTATCGACTTCACCGACGTCAACAATGCCTACCCATAGGATAACTTCTCATTGCCCAAGATCGACCTATTGATGGACTCCACTTCTAGTCATGAGTTATTGAGTTTTATGGATGCTTACTCAGGCAACAACCAGATCAGGATAAGCCTGGAGGACGAGGAGCATACCTAATTCATGACTGATCAAGGCATCTATAATTACAAGGTCATATTTTTCAGTCCGAAGAACGCAGGCGCAACTTATCAAAGGCTCATGAATAAAACATTCGGGAAGCAGATCGGTCACAATATTAAGGTATACGTAGACGACATGCTCGTCAAGAGCAAGACCACTAATTACCATATTCGCTATCTAGCTGAAGCTTTCTGGGTATTTCATGCACACCAGATGAAGTTGAATCTATCGAAGTGTGTCTTAGGGGTATCTTCTAAAAAGTTCTTGGGTTTTATTGTCTCTCAATGAGAGATCAAGGTGAACCCGGAGAAGATTAAGGCCCTCACGGATATGACTCCACCACAGAGTACCAAGAATGTCTAGAGGCTAACTAGGAGATTGGTGGTGCTTTCCCGCTTCTTGGCTGAGTTTGGAGACAAATATCTACCTTTCTTCAAGGCTTTGAGGGGTATGAAGGCAAATGGATTCCAGTGGACGGAGGAGTGTCAGGCTGCCTTCCACGAACTAAAGTAGTACCTTGCCAATCCATCGATACTGATGTCACCAATAGAGGGAGAAGAGTTGTATCTCTACCTAACGGTATCAGAGGAGGCTCTTAGCTCAGTCTTGATACGACAAGATTCTGACGCACAGTAACTGGTCTTCTATGTGAGCAAAATGTTAACCGACATCAAAACTCGCTACCCACATGCCGAGAAGCTTGCTTTAGTGCTCATCTTCTCAGCCAGGAAGTTGAGACCATATTTCCAGGCTCATTGTATAGTCATCCTAACCGACCAATTGTTGAATGGCATCCTTCAAAAGCTTGATATCTTAGGATGACTAGTTAAGTGGGCCATTGAGTTGGGAGAGTTTGACATTGAGTTTTGGCCTAGGCCAGCCATCAAAGGGTAGGCACTAGTTGGCTTCATTGTCGAAACAATCACCCCGATCATCGATGCACACTGTGCTGACATTATGAATCACAACTCTGATGCACTGGATTGGATCCTCAACATGGACGACTCATCTACTAACTCAAGCAGAGGGGCCAGACTGGTCTCAAGGACCCCGGACAGGTTTGAGGTGAAATACTTCCTAAAACTTAACTTTTCGGCCATAAACAATGTCACAGAATATGAAACCCTGCTAGCTAGATTATGACTAGCCAAAGAGTGCTCAACTAAACGCTTGACCATCTACAGTGATTTAGAGCTAGTCGTCAACTAGATCAACCGGTGCTTCGAAGCATGCAACCCTCTCCTGGCCAAATACTTAGCAAAAGCGAAGAATGTGATCCAGAGGTTTGACAAACTTAACCTAGTCCACGTCCCCAGTGCAAAAAACTAGAAGGCTGACTAGCTTACAAAAGCGGCGGCGGCCAAAAATTCAGAGCAGTACTCGAGAAATATGCAGGAGGTCTTGAGCACTCCTGGCATAAAGTAATAGGAAGTGATGTAGGTCTCAGACTACGAGAACTGGATGTTGCCCTACTTGAGATACCTCATTGATAGTTTTCTACCGGAGAACACAGACGAAGCCAAGCAGATCAAAAATATAGCCAGTGAGTACACCGTAGTTAATGGAAGATTATATCGCCAAGGAAACTCAACTCCATACCTCCAGTGCCTAAGCCTTGAGGAGGCCGACTACGTATTGAGTAAAATCTACCTCGGGATTTGTGGATCACACATTGGCGATAAAAACCCAACGTTTAAAGTTATGCATCAAGGATATTACTGGCCAACAGTGAAGAAGGATGCCTTAGAATTTGTGAAGAGGAGAAAGAATTACCAGCTTTATGGCAATCTTCACCACCAACAGCCCACGAAGTTGAGAGCCCTCTAGGCATCTTGGCCGTTTGCATAATGGGGGCTCGATATTCTTGGCCTATTTCGCATTGCAACCGGCCAGCTAAAGTTCATCATCGCCGGCATAGATTACTTCACTAAGTGAGTTGAAACCACACAGCTAGCCAAGATCACTGAGCATAACGCCATGGAATTCGTTTGCCATAGCATAATAAATAGATTTTGTATTTTCGAGGCCATTGTGACTGACAATAGAACCCAATTCTCGGGGAAGCACTTCACCAAGTATTGCACCAATTTGGGCATTAGATTGGTCCACATTTCAGTGGCGTACCCCTAAGCGAACGGACAGGTGGAAGTCACCAACCGGATGCTGTTGCACGGTCTAAAGACCAAGCTGGAGGACGCAGGAGGCTCATAGGTCGACAAACTACCCTCAATTTTATGGTCAAACAGGACAACTTCCAATGAACCAACATGTGAGATATCCTTCAGCCTCTGCTATGGGACTGAAGCTGTGATCCCGGTTAAGATCGGGCTTCTATGTTTTAAGGTTGAAGCCTTCGACCCACTAGGCAACTCCCAGAAGATTAGGGAACACCTAAACTTGTTAGAAGAAGCCCGTGACATGGTCAGAATGTGCACAGCCGCCTACCAACAACAAATCACCCGCTATTATAATGAGAACGTAAAAGCATGACAATTTGAGGTTGGGGACCTAGTCTTGCAGAGTATAGAGGCCACGGGTAGGACAGCCACTCTGAACAAGCTCTCCCCAAATTAGGAAGGCTCATTCCTTATCTTAGCCATTCTACGGAACAGAGCATACAAACTTTAAACCCGAAACAACAAGTTGGTTCCTCGGATGTGGAATGCAATCCACTTGAAGCACTACTGTCAGTGAAGGGTCACGTGAGTCCTAGTTAGGTCTTGTGTATGGTAATAAATCTTCTTGTAATAATGTACATGTATTAATAAAATGTGCTTTCCTTTTTTACATGTTGTTACGCCTATGCTTTTCTCTTTTCGATATGTATACTTGCGTATAGGTTGCATGAATACAGACAACCTAGACTGCCCTTAAATCAAGTGGGTCTTCACTTGTTTGCGTTTAAATATTGGTCCTATACCAAGCGGCCCATAAGTGATTAAATTAAACATTGGTCCCATATCAAGCAGCCTGTAAGTGGTCGAATTAAATCTTGGTCCCATACAAAGCGACCCATAAGCTGTCAAACTAAACTTTGATTCCATGTCAAGTGGCTCATAAGTGATCAAATTAAATCTTGGTCCCATACCAAGCAGCCCGTAAGCTATCGAATTAAACCATGGTTCCACCCCAAGTGGCCCATTTTCGGTCGAACATGAAACCTTATGAGGCTTAAACGGAATGAGCATGACAACCTCCTTCTACCGGAGATAGCGTTGGTAGTCTACAACGGTCGATGAATCGGGGCAAAATGTGAGAGAGTAAATGCTCCAACAGAAGGAAGGATGCTCGGAATGATAACCTAGGCACTACCGCTTGATACAAAAAGCACAATCCGACTAACAAAGAATATGTTCATATACAAGAGGTTCATACAACGTCACATATACGGAGTTATTATGACTCGTCCTGGTGGCTTCTTGAGGACGAAGGGTCCCTCGAAGGACGCGGCGCAGGCCTCTGGCCCGACCGATCATATAACCAACTAGCTCTAATCGGCGAGAAGCATCGGCATTCCTCAAATTCAGAAATTTGACCAAAAAATAGGGATCCTCCAGGGAAACAATACACCGACTGAAGTCGATCCTAGCCTAAAACCGCTCCTCCAAGGCAGGAGCCACCTCTTCAAGGTGAAGCCTTGTCCTTAGCTCGCCTTTGAGAACCACGACCCTCTCCATAGCTTGAGCATGGGAATCAGAAACCACTTGCAGCCTGGCTTCATACTCTATCAGGCCTGGTCAAGATAGTTGGCTCTCGCCTGGCACTGCAGCACCTCCGTAACCACTGCATTGACATGATGTCCCATGTCTTCTACCATGAGATTGACCTGAGCCTGCATCATACGAGCAATCTCATCTCCCTGTGAAGATAGGAACTCAACTAACTCACGAGACCTCCTTGCTGGCCGAAAAAGAGAAAAAAAGGAATTAACAGTGGGAAACTACGAACAGTCAACTGTGCCTCTACGCACCTTTGAAGAAACACCTTACGAGAGGGGTCCAGCAGACCCTTGGAGTGGGGTGGGGCACCTGGGGATAGAGACATGGGAGGCCTGGATGATTCCACTCCTCGTCCACATCTACATTAGTAGTTTCCCTGTCACTACTCTCGGACCACATCCTTCCATTGCTACTCTCTCCATCGGAGGAGGATTCTGATGTAGGAAGAGAAGCCACCTCTTTCCCAAAATCGAGCAAAGTGGGAATTTCAATCATATTCTCGTCAGCCATGGTGAAGGCAGAGAGACTATGGAGCAAAACAATGAAGTGAGTTATAGGAGACAACGCAGTACTATAGGAAAAATTTCTTGCCAAAAACGGTGTCATAACAGAGTTCGAAGGGTTGCGTTGCTCCTGCTTAGGATGACACGTGTCTTTATTCGATTGAACCCGCCTACAGCATGCAAATTTAGATGTCACATCATGTCATGGAATAGCCAGTTTGTGACAGTCAAAACTCTGGTACGACCGGCCAGGCCTCGTGTGTATAACAAGTCAGCCGGCTGACCGGTGCAGAGCAAGCAAAGGGAAAAAAGGATTAAAGTCCGGAAAAGGCATAACACACGATGCATTGATAAAATGAACTTTTTATTAATCAAGTTCAATACACAAATTACATGGCGAGAAGAACAAAATACAAAAATCCCAAGCTCAAGACGCAGGACCACTAGAAGGGTGAGGCTCCCCTCTGGCTTGGGAGTAGTCCACTAAGTCCTCACGCTTCATTGCCACACTATTTAGTAGATCGAGAATGCCTATAGGGAGATCGGGTTACACTAGGGTGACAATCCGCCTGCAGAGGTTGACGCCCTCCAAAACTCTGGACTTTAGCAGTGCACTCACCATCTTTGGACGCAGGCAGACTGACATCTTAGCCTCCAGCGTGGCGACTTTCTGTGACGGAACCGATTCTGTCAAGATAGAAACAGGATTTAGGACCAAAATATAAAGTATAACTTCTGCAGAAATTTTGATAGAGTCTTCTTTGTAACTGGATGAAAACCCAGAAATACAATCTGTACAGAACTTGTATAACCAACCAGAACAAGCACACAACTAATCGATTTATACCACAATTCTTCCTACAACACACGTACACAAGACCACAGAGGCTATCCATGGCATTAATTCAACAAACAATCTACTACATTAACAGTTCATGAGTGAGATTCCATCTAAAACCTGTACAGAATATTAAAAAAAGTATAGAGCGGAAGCTGAACTATTAACCTACATAAGCATTGTTTTCCCTTTATTATCACATACATCATATGCATTTCTATACAAAACCCATATATATATAAATGTCTATAGTTATAAAATCCATATATAAAATCACATATTAAGTCAAGTCTTTATATCCAACTAATTCTCCAAAATAGCTCCAAAATACTTCAAATCCTCAAAAGTCTTCAGAAGATGCTTTAAATCACTCTTTTTCATAAGGTACTAGCTCTACAGTCTCATTTGGAGGGGAAAAAAAATAGTAAAACAGTGAGTTGAGGCTCAATAAGGTACATGTAGATATGTAGTAAATCAGTTATGTAGAACAGTTGTGAAACTATGTAGAAACAGAACGGTTAAGCAAAATAGAACATAGAAAACTGAGAAAGAATAATTAGACAATAATTAAGCTCAAAAATTAGAAATCATTATAATTCAGAAAGCAGAATCAGAAAGCAGAGTCAGAGACTTTCTCTTTTGTATCAGTACTAAGTAGAATTCAGTACAGAACAGTGGTATAGAACAGAATAGTAACGAACCCTACCAGTAGACCCTACTAGTTGAGCGGGTAAATGATCGAAGATAGATCGTGTACATCTCCTCACAATCCAAGGCTGTAAACAGAAATAGAAGATCCTGTTCCATGGGACAAGTCCGGTGTGCCTCCCGAAGGTAGGCCAGAACCAAAATCTTTCCTCCTAACCGTAACGCCCCGAGGAAGCGCGGACCACATATATTTCCATGGACAGAGTTATCCTCGATCACCACCGTAACGTTCTACGGCATGTAGGAGAACCTAACATGACTGTAATTAGTCCTGGGTCCTAAATGACAGTATTAGAAATAACTTCTTAATTGAAAACCTTTTTCGTTTCAGATTTTCACAATTACCCTTCAGTTAACTTTAAAAGTGCACGGTAATTTATCGGTATAAGTCCGTGTAAATTTTCAAAAATGAATTATACCACGAGCTTTATTTCGGTGCCAATTAACTTTTATATAACATGAGCTACGGTTAAAAATCATTCAAATCTCTTCATTTTCGTACCTAGGGCTTTGCCAAAACTTTCGGACTCAAAACGAACAACAAACATGTGTTTATTCATGAAATCAACACCATAAATCCAAATACATATACTAAATCATGCAATTTAACCAAAAATTCAAAATATTTTTGAGTTAGGGTTTCATCACATGCTTTCAGAACCAAATCGAATACTAATTACGTACTTGTTCATGAAATCGAAGCCAAATCTTGCAATACACATGAGTAAACAAAAAATCTAACCAAGCAATCGAGGGAAACATACTTCGTTTGCTTTAAATATGCAACAATAAAGTTTTAGAGCATTTTCATCAATTTTGAAACAAGAGAAAGCAGTAAAAACGGAAAACAATATCCGAAGTATACTTACTTGAGCCCAAACTACCGTTATTTTTACCGAAAGTAGATCAAAACGAGTAATTTTCCCTTTTTCCTTTTCTCCTCTCCCTCCTCTTCCTATGTGCTTCAGCTGCTTTCTCCTTCTCCCTTTTTCCCTCCCTTTATAACAAAAATGAAATCAGAACACGGGCAAAAATCGCGATCGCACTCGAGCGCGTGGCGAGCGGGCGACAAGCGTACTACATTGTGCCAGTGTCCACTCAAGCACCCACTGAGTGCGCAGCGAGCATGGGGTTTTTGCCAGGGGCATGCTCGAGCGTGCCTGGCACATGGCAAGCGGCTAGGCACTTGATTTTGCACACGCTGCCACGCCTCGAGCGCACGGTAGGCACAACCCTGCTGCTTGCTGAACTTGAGTACTTTCCAACTTTTTGCTTTCAACCCTCATTTTTCAATACATGATTGGCCTCTTAATGGTTATCATTATTTTAATTACTCCCAATTATCACATTTTTTGGGTCCGTGACCTCACACTCTCCCCCACTTAAAGAAATTTTTTCTTCGAAATTAAACAAAGTTACATACCTCAAGAAAACAAGTGGGGATATTTGCTTCGGATTTTCTCTTCGTGCTCCCAAGTGGCCTCCTCCGGTGAATGATTTCTCCAAAGTATCTTCACCAGGGGAATGGTTTTTGTAGGCAACATCTGATCATTTCGATCCAGAATCTGCAACGGTTCCTCAATGTAGGATAAATCATTGTCGATAGCCAATGATCCGTAGTCAATCATGTGTGCAGGATCGTGGACATACTTCCGAAGTATCAATACATGAAATACATCATGTATGCCCGTCAGACTAGGTGCTAACATCAACTTGTAGGCTACCTCCCCGATCCTTTCCAGAATCTCAAAAGGGCCAACGAACTGTGGCTTTAGTTTTCCCTTCACTCTAAATCGGAATGTTCCCTTAGACGGTGAGACTTTAAGAAAAACAAGATCTCCTACTTCAAAGCTCAGTTCTATCTTCCTATCTGCATAGCTTTTCTGTCTGCTTTGAGCAATCTTCAAATAATCATGGATTAGCTTATTTTTTTCTCCTGTTTCCTTCACAATCTCTAGGCACAAAATCTTTTTATCTCTAGTTTCCTCTCAATGAATTGGTGACCTACATTTTCTCCCATACAATGCCTCAAAAGGTGCTATGTCGATACTATCCTAATAACTGTTATTATAAGTAAATTCAGCCAGCGCCAGATAAATGTCCCAAGTTCCTTTCATCTCTAAAACAGATGCCCTTAACATATCCTCGAGAATCTGAATGGTATGCTCAGATTGGCCATCAGTTTGGGGGTGGTACGTAGTACTAAATTTTAATTCTGTCCCCAGTTCCTTATGCAAACTTTTCCAAAACCTCAAGACAAAACGGGAATCTCTATCAAATACAATAGAGGCAGGAACTCCATGAAGCCTCACAATCTCGTTCACGTATAACTGAGCCAGTCTATCATGCGAATAGGTCATCCAGATGGCCAAGAAGTGGGCTGATTTTGTCAACTGATCCACTATAACCCAAACGACATCATGATTCCCCGGAGTCCTCGGTAAACCCAATACAAAATCTATAGTCATATTTTTCTATTTCCAGCTCGAGATCGGCATAGGTCGTAATAATCCAGAAGGCTTCCTCCTCTCAGCTTTTAATTGTTGACATACCAGGTATTTCTCCACATAAGCCATGATACCTCTCTTCATATTTCTTCACCAGAAGGTTTTCTTCAGATCCTGATATATTTTAATTGTCCCAGGGTGAATCGTATATCGGGACCGGTGAGCCTCCTTCAAAATCTTCTCCTTCAATTCTCTATCATCTGGTACACATAATCGGTCTCTAAACCTCAACATTCTATCGATCCAGACGTTAAAATCAACTCGAGATTCCTTATTTAGATCACTTACAATATCCATAAGGAACGGATCATTCACTTGCTTTTCTTTAACTTCGCTGACTACTTCCGGTTGGATCTGAAGATACGATAGGAGCATTCTATCACCTTTAGCATAATGTTGGATATCACATTGTTTCAGGTAATCCAACATTTCCATCTGCTTGATTTGCAATTGAGCCACATACCTCGATCAGTGACCTAATGCGTCTGCAACTACATTGGCCTTCCCTGACTTATACTGTATCTCACAATCATAATCCTTTAAGAAATCAAGCTAGCTCCTTCGCCTCATGTTAAGTTTATTTTGTGAAAATAGGTACTTTAAACTTTTATGATCAGAGTACACAAGGAACTTTTCACCATACAAATAATGTCTCTAAATTTTCAAAGCAAAAACAACAGCAGTAAGTTCCAGATCATGAGTAGGGTAGTTCTTCTCATGCACTTTCAGTTGTCTAGATCCATAAGCTATAGCTTTACCATGCTGTATCAATACACATCCTAGACTCGCCTTAGTGGCATCGTAGTACACCTCAAAGCCTCCTGAACCCTCTGGAATAATCAATACTGGAGCAGTAGTCAAGCGATCCTTTAGCTCCAGAAAGCTCAGATCACACTCCTCAGTCCATACAAACTTAGCCTCCTTCTTCAGCAATTGAGTCAAAGGTATAACAATCTATGAGAAATTCTCTATAAAATACCTGTAATAACCCGCCATGCCCAGAGAGCTCCTAACCTCAGTCACAGAAGCTGGCTTGCTTCAGTTTGTAACAGCCTCTACTTTCCTTATATCCATAAAAAGAACACCATCAGATATTACATGTCCCAAAAATATCACTTTACTAGCTAGAATTCACATTTCTCAGCTTAGCATAAAATTTTTTTCTTGCAGAGCACTCGAAATACTATCCTTAAATGAATCTTGTGTTCCTCATATTCCTTTAAATAAATCAAGATATCATCAATAAATACCACCATAAATTTATCTAAGTACGGCTTGGACACCCTATTCATCAGATCCATAAAAGTAGCTAGAGCATTCGTAGGCCAAAAGGTATGACAAGGAACTCATAATGGCCATAACGTGTCCGAAAAGCAGTCTTAGCCACGTCTTCTGGCTTAATCCTCAATTGATAATAACCGAACCTCAAATTGATCTTCGAGAACACCCAAGATCCTTACAACTGATCAAATAAATCATCAATACATGGTAGAGAATATTTATTTTTAATCGTGATTTTATTCAACTCACGATAATCAACACACAACTGTAAAGACCCATCTTTCTTCCTCACGAATAATACCGGTGTACCCTAGGGAGATACACTGGTCTGATAAAGCCCTTGTCTAACAGCTCCTGTAACTATAATTTTAACTCCTTCAATTCAGCCAGAGCCATACAATAAGGGGCCTTAGAAATTGGACTAACACCAGGAACAATAACAATTTCAAACTCAATCTCCCGGTATGGGGGTAATCCATGTAACTCCTTTGAAAATACATCCTCAAAATCGTAGACAATCAGGATGTCCTTAGTCGGCACACTATGACTACCAGTAGTGTAGGCATATGCCAAGTAAGCTTTACATCCACTTTTCATCAAATGTTTAGCATGTAAAGTAAAGATTAATATAGGCACCCCCTTTTTCTTAATGCCCTGAAAGAAAAAGGGTTCCATTCCAGGAATATTAAAACAAACTCTCTTTAGAAAACAGTCAATACTGGTATGATATTTGGCCAGCCAGTCCATCCCTAAAATCACATCAAAATCTCCCATGTTCAATAACACATAATCCACCACCAAATATTTCTCATTCACCTCAACTATATATCCAAGATATACAACATCTGTAATCACAGGGGACCCAGTGGAAGTACATACAGACAATTCACAATCCAGAATACACGGGACAAATACAATATAGCATGAAAATCGCAGAGAAATAAAGGAGTGGGTAGACCCTGAGTCAAACAATATAGATGCAGAAACTCCATAAATAGATATAGTACGTTCCACGGCATTCGGAGATGCCTTCAGGTCCTGAACAGTCACTGCGAAGGCCTTTTCCGGGATAGTAGACTTCTTTCCTTCTAACCTCGGAGGTAAGGGGCAGTCTTTGATCTTGTGGCCCTACTGTCCACATCTGAAACATGCTTCCGATATCTTACGGCATGCTTGCCCCGGATGTCTCTTCCCATAGAAGGTACAATCTTCAGCCGATACTCTAGAACCGATCACTGACTGAGTCGGTACAACACTCTTTTCCTTGTCAGCTATCCTAGTCCTCTTGGACGGTCCAGAAGATCCCACACCAGATCGAATACTAATTCCCACCCGGTTGGCAGTCCTCTTTGCATAAAATCTCTCCGTCTCTACTCCTTTCTTATAGATCGCTACCCTATCCAGAATTTCACCATAAGTTTGAAGTTTCAGAATTGACAGTGACTTCCTAATGTCATCCCGCAGCCCTTGTTAAAATTTTCTTTCCTTTCTCTGCTTATCCTCTACGTAGAAGGGCACAAAATGGGATAATTCAGTAAATCTAGCATCGTACTTCTTCACCATCATATTTCCTTGTCTCAGTCTCATAAACTCCTACTCTTTCTGACAGAATGGATTTTTTTCTTCAAAAACTTTTGTCAAGACAGAAACATGATTTAGGACCAAAATACAAAGTATAACTTCTACAAAAATTTCGATAGAGTCTTCTTTGTAACTGGATGAAAATCTAGAAATGCAACTTGTATAGAACCTGTATAACCAACTAGAACAAGCACACAACTAATTGATTTATACCATAATTCTTCCTACAACAGGCGTACACAGGACCACAGAGGCCATCCATGGTATTAATCCAACAAACCATCTACTACATTAACAGTTTATGAGTGAGATGTCATCTAGGATCTGTACAGAATATTTCAGAAGTATAGAGCGGAAGCTGAACTATTAACCTGTAGAAGCATAGTTTTTCCTTTATCATCACATATATCACATGCATTTCTATACAAAACCCATATATACATAAATGTCCATAGGCATAAAATCCATATACAAAATCATATATTAAGTTAAGTCTTAACATCCAACTGATTCTCCAAAATAGCTCCAAAATACTTCAGATCCTCAAAAGTCTTCAAAAGATACTTTAAGTTACTATTTCTCGTCAGGTACTAGCTCTACAGTCTCATCCGGAGGGAAAAAAATAGTAAAATGGTGAGACGAGACCCAACAAGGTACATGCAAATGTGCAGCAAATCAGTTATGTAGAACAGTTGTGAAACTATACAGAAATAGAACGGTTAAGTAAAATAGAACATAGAAAACAGAGAAAGCATAATTAGAAAATAATTAAGCTTGAAAATTAGAAATCAGTATAATTTAAAAAGCAAAATCAAAAAATAAAGTCAAAAACTTTCTCTTTTGTATCAATACTGAGCAGAATTCAGAACAGAAAAGTAAAGAACAGAACATGGTATAGAACAGAATAGTAACGGACCCTGCCAATAGACCCTACTAGTTGAGGGGGTGAATGATCGAGGATAGATTGTGTACATCTCCTCACAATCTAAGGCTATAAACAAAAATAAAAGATCCCGTCCCATGGGATCAGTACCGGTGTGCCTCCCAAAAGTAGGCTAGAACCAGAATCTTTCCTCCAAACCGTAACACCCCGAGGAAGCGTGGACTACATATAACTCCATGGACAGAGTTATCCTTAATCACCACCGTAACGTTCTAAGGCATACCGGAGAATCTAACATGACTGTAATCAGTCCTGGGTCCTAAATGACAGTATCAGAAATAACTTCTTAACTGAAAACCTTCCTTCGTTTCAAAGTTTCACAATTACCCTTCAGTTAACTTCAGAAGTATGCGGTAATTTATTGGTATAAGTTCGTGTAAAATTTTTAAAAATAAATTATACCAGGAGCTTCATTTCCACGCCAATTAACTTGTATATAACAGGAGCTACGGTTAAAAATTATTAAAACCCCTTCATTTTCGTATCTAGGGCTTCTCCAAAACTTTCAGACTCAAAACGAACACCAAACATGTGTTTATTCATGAAATTAACACCATAAATCCAAATATATATACTAAATCATGCAATTTAACCAAAAATCCCTGATATTTTCGAGTTAGGGTTTCATCACATGCTTTTGAACCAAATTGAATACTAATTACATGCTTGTTCATGAAATCGAAGCCAAATCTTGCAATACACATGAGTAAAAAGAAAATCTAACCGAGCAATCGAGGGAAACATACTTCGTTTGCTTTAAACATGCAACAATAAAGCTTTAGAGTATTTTCATCAATTTTGAAACAAGATAAAGCGGTAAAAACGAAAAACAGCATCCAAAGTAGACTTACTTGAGCTCAATCTACCGTTATTTTTACCCGGAGTGGAATGGAATGAGTGATTTTTCCTTTTTCCTCTTCTCTTCTCCCTCCTCTTCCTTCGTGCTTCAGCTGCTTTCTTCTTCTCCCTCTTCCGCTCCCTTTATAACAAAAATGAAATCAGAACGTGGGCAAAAATCGCTACCATGCTTGTGAGATTCAGAAATCAAAAAGGCTTAAAATCGAAATAAAATATTCTACTTAAAATTAGAGTATTTTGATTTCAACTTAAAACCGTAATATTTTGATAAGGATGAAGTTCGGAATGAAGTGTAAAGGATGAAATCAAGAGTGATTATCACAATTGACAATCCAAAGTGTTTTGGCACAGGGGTTGGAGTGGCCTTATGTCTCTTGAAGCCGGAGTGGCTTTACGCCACTTGAAGGCTGGACCACTTCATAGAAGTGCAAGAGGCCGGAGTGAATAATAAAAAGAAGTTGACCGGATTTTGAAGGCATTATGTTGATCGGACTTGAAAAAGTTTGACCGGATTTTAAAGATATTATGTCGACCAGACTTGAAGAAGTTGACCGGATTTTGAAGGTATTATGTTGACCGGAAGCGAAGAAGTTGACCAAAATTTGAAGGGTTGACCGGTTTTAGAAACATCGTCGAAATTAGAAGTGAGAAAGCATTAACTAGTTTTCGAAACAATGAAAGTTGACCAGCATTAAGGAGGTTGACCAGCTTTAAGTGGGAAAGTTGACTAGACGAAATCTATAATAAATTGGCTACCGAATTCAGGGCAAACTAAAGACAAACTTTGGACAGTTAAAACCCAACTAGATCCCAACTAAATAGAGTAAGTGAACTACCCCGTTGACCGTCTAAAAAGAATTACCAAGTAGGTGACTTACCCAACTTACTTCTACCTAATCACTGAAGGGAAGTACCGCGTAGGTAACTTACCCCCACCTACTCCACCAAACCCCTCCTCTTTATATACTGGGCTTCGGTTGAAGAGGCGAGTGTGAGTGCGGGCAAGTGAAAGCAATAAGGAGCGAAGAAGGAAGGAGATCCTCAAGTCAGCCGGAGTAGGCAGTCAGGCAAGTGTACTTCGGACATTACTCTTTCTATTTTTAAGAATATCGTAAGTGTACCCCCTACTTTTAAATTCATGGTTTAATGCAAGTGTACTCCCTGTTTTAAGTTCATGATTTAATGAAAGTGTACTAATCTTTCTTTAGTTCATGTTTGTAAGACAAGTATACCTGATTTTGATGAACTTATGTTAAGGTATGCTATGATATTTGCTCTGATCATCTGAATTAAGGAAGAATTTCTATTAACATCATGTTTAAAGAAATCTCTATTATGTGTTTTCATAAATATCTCCGATTAACCTTACTTACTTGCATGAAGTCTGGCCACCAACAGGTTTTTAAAATATCTGACATGAGTAAAAAGACCTCCGGCCCTTACACTGTAATGATTGAAACCGGCCTTATATCGTAATTTTAAAACCGGTATTTGCACTGTAATTTTAAAATCGGCCTTGCATCGTAATCTTGAAAATCGGCCTTATATTATGACTGAAACCGGCACTAGTATTGTAAATTTTGAAACCGACATTTACACTGCGATTTGGAAACCGGTCTTGTATCGTAATTTTGAAATCGGCCTTGATTTGAAACCGGCCTCGTATTACAAATTTGAAACCAGCATTTGTAATATAATTTTGAAACCGGAATTTGCACTGCGATTATGAAACCGGCCTTGTATCGTAATTTTAAAATCGGCCTCGATTTGAAACCGGCCTGGTATCATAATTTTGAAACCGGCATTTGTACTATGAAACAGGCCTTGTATCGTAATTTTAAAATCGGCCTTGATTTGAAACTGGCCTTGTATCACAAATTTGAAACGAGCATTTGTCATATAGTTTTGAAACTGGCTTATAAAGTGACGTATGAGTTCTATAATTTGAAACCGGTTTAAAGTATATGATTTTTGAACTAAGTTCTATGATTTGAAATTGGCTTAAAGTATATGATTTTTGAATTAAGTTCTATGATTTGAAACCGGCTTGAAGTATATGATTTTTGAATCGGCCTTAAGATATCTGTACACAATCTCTGAAGGGTTAATAGTGATGTTTCCGACTAATATTGAAAATGACTTTTAGTAAACGATAAGAAGAAAATATTTCTGTTACTGTTATTATGGACCCAGGACTGATATGCAGTCAGGTTAGGTTCTCCTGCATGCCTTAGAACATTATGGTGGTAATCGAAGATAACTCTATCCATAGAGTAATATGTGGTCTGCCCCTCCTCAGGGCGTTACAATAGGAGGGTAGCTTCTGTTCTGTTCTGGCCGGTACCCCATTAGATTGGGGAAGTCTCTCGTTAGGTGGGATCATCTGTTCTATTTATTACCGTTAATTGTGGAGAGATGTACACAATCTATCCTCGATTATTCGCCCCTTCCGCTAGTAGGGTCTACTGGTAGGGTCCTTTATTGATAAAGATGAGTTTTCTATAAACTATGGAAGTAAGACCGACTTCTGCTTTCTAAAATATGAGTACATTAACTTCTGATTTCCGAAGCTTGATCATTTTTATTTTTACGTCTGTATTATAATTCTGCTATAAACCACTTCCTAATGGCGTTTGTATCTTCATGTTCAACTGTATTTGTTTTATTGAGTTCTGTTCTACATATATATTTTACTACATACCTGCTTGTACCTTGTTGGGTCTTGACTAACTGTTTTACTGTTTTTCACCCCTCCAGAGGAGACTGTGGAGTTTGTTCCTGACGAGAAAGACTAGGGTTTAATATAAAGGATTCCTGAAGATTCAAAGCACTTTTGGAGTTATCACAGAGGAAGAAGTCTTGATAGAACATATACACAAAATTATAATTGGACCATTATGCCTATGTATGCATGAATGAGTTTTTGGGCATGAATATGAATGCTTCAGTAGATTTTTAGGTTGGCTTCCGCTACATATTTTTATAGATATCTTATATGGGTCCTAGATGGCATCTGTGATCCTGTATTTGTATGTTATATTATAACTAGATTAATGGTATGCATGTACTGAATTACAGTACAAGCTATTTATTTCTGTCATGACTGACGAAATCAATTAAAAAAAAACCCGTTCCGTCATAATGCTCGACCGCGTGGCGTGCACGGGGTGAGCGCGCTGCATTCTACCTGTGTCCGCTTGAGCGCCCAGCGAGCACGCGGCGAGCGTAGAGTCTCTGCGAGGGGCTCGCTCAAGCACGCCTGGCACATGGTGTAACGACCCAAAAATTTGAACAAAGAAATTGTAACCATCAGGTCCGATCAACGCCCGTTGACCGGAAATCCATAGGCAAAGAAGTCCGGAAATTTCATCGAGGGAATTGCTGTCCGGATTTCCTTAATGAAGTCCGGATTTCCATAATAAAAGAAGTCCGGATTTCGTTGGGTAAATGAAGATCGGATTTTCCTTTGGTAAATGAACTCCGGATTTCCGGAGTAAAAACGCGTGCGATTGCTG
>JAODPA010092820.1:0-54571 GCA_025585075.1 Nepenthes mirabilis | reverse complement strand
TTAAGCTAGAGAGCTGGAGAGAGCTTGAGAGCTTGTGTAAGCTGGTGAGTGCATGTAAAGACCAAAGGGCTTTGTGAAGGAGAAGAGAGGAGTGCACCACCGGTGAGAGAAGGGAGAAAGAGAAAATAGAGAAAAGAGAAAACAAGTGTGCTTTTCTCTTTTTTTTTGTTTTTGGTAAGTAAGTATTTTGGATTATAGAGAGAAAAAATTATAAAATTGATGTTTTATCTCCAAGTATCTTAACTTGGATTTAAAACATTAAAAGTTGGGGCATACCCCGAGCAGACGGTACAAAGAAAATACCAAAAAAGCCTCTAAGAGGACTACAAGTAACAGATAACAACAAAAGTAGTCTGAAAATACTCCTAAGCTGACACACAATCATATGCAGAGTAGGAGCAGCATGCGATGCATCTCAAGCACCATCTAGGTACCAAACAAGCCAGCAAACTACAGGAATCAACATATTGGAGGTACCAAAGTAGCCACCAGCTCACCAAAATAGCCACCAAAAAAGTGCAGCAGCCGGTCCAGAAACTGAGCCGTTTGCCACACAGCATACACTATCTGGAGTCAGCTAGCAGAAACCAATGCCACACAGCAGCTAAAGATTACTGTTGGGAACTGAACACAGCAGCTCAACAGCAGCAACATTGGCTTGTTCGACCGGTGGGAACATCAGCAGCTTCAGCGTAGCCTCAGCAGAAAACAGAACAGCAGCTCATCACTTCAGAAGCAGAAGAGTAATCAGCAATTGCGACACTGGACTCAGCAGCAGATCAGAGAACACCAATAGCCGCAGTCCATTCATCAATTCCTGGCTTTGATTCGACCAACTTGGCATCAGAATCAGCTGCTCAGCTTCAGCCACAACAGCTCCAAAACAGCAGAGGGACAAAACTGATTTCGGCCAACCCATCAAAATACAGAACGAATATTGGCATGGCAAGGCAGTCAGAACCACCTTCGGCTGATGAAAACATAGCAGCAGCAACATAAAAGAAACCTGGGCTCCAAGGCTCCACAAAACCAATGCAATTTGCCTCAAAGTCACAGTGGACTTCCATATGGCATCAGTACAGCAGCACAAAACGGCAACAGGAGGATATCGAGTCACCATCCATCAGAATCCACGTTGTGAATCTGAACCGGACAAGCTAGCTGCAACTACAGCCATCAGCTACGCCAATGCAACAGCCAGTAACAGCTTCAAATGGGCAAATTGAAGCATGCGAGCAAACCAGTACTTGCCTACTCATCCCACAGGAAATCAGCACACCATCATCAGCAATGCTGCAACTGCTTCCAAATTTGGTAGAGCCACCGACTTCAGACTAGCCAACAATTTCATGAAACAAAGAGGCAGCATCTCCCGGGCAAGCAGGAGGCAGCAATTGGCAAACCGCCAATCATAGCCAATCTGAGATAATCCACAACCCCAATAGCATGCATCAGTAGCAACCGCCAGTAAGCCATTCCTGGCAGCAGGCAGTGCAGAACACACCAATGGGATCAGCCAACGCAGATTGCATCCCAAGCAATTATGTTGCAAAGCAACAACAGCAATAAACTAGCAGTAGAAGCCAGCCAAAAGCAATCCGGAGGACTGCAGCATGATCTCACCACAATAAAGCATCAAGCAGACCAGCACCACCTCATCAAGAATATTCCGCAGACAGCTGCTCAGCCCTCAGTCAGATGATCCCAGTCCATAAGACGGGATACACAGCCAAAGAAACAGATCAGCACCATAAGAAATTCGGCTGCACCAATTCCTTCAGGATGAGCCAGCATCCCACAGAGATGCACTAAAGCACTCCAGCAGAAGACACCTTCATCGCAGCAGGATCAAATGCACCCAATAACAGCAGCAAACTGGCATTAATAGCCAGACAACTGCACCACATCTCACCGCAATTAAGCAGCGAACACAAGGACAGCAGAGTTCCTGCTCGTCCAAACAAAGAACAGCAAGGACCAACTACAGCCTTAATAAAGCTATTGCAAAAAAACAACAGCAACACACCGCAATTAAGCAGCGAACACAAGGACAGCAGAGTTCCTGCTCGTCCAAACAAAGAACAGCAAGGACCAACTACAGCCTTAATAAAGCTATTGCAACAATACAACAGCAACAAACTGGCAGTGATTACCAGACCACAGCAGTCCAAAAAACTGCTACTCACTCTGTAACCCAAGAGGTTACCATTAAGCAGAGCTTCAATGCAGCAACCAGAGCCCCACCGCAGCAGAAGGATCACAGCCAACCCGAAGTACCATGGCCAGTGTGCTTTTCTCGGTCAGCTCAAGAGTGTTTTCCTCTTTTATCTTCTTGGGTGTGTAGCGGATACTCCCTCTTGGAGGTTGTTTGTAACCTATTTCACATAGTAAATTTGCTGTTGTCTCTGCTCTCGTGGTTTTTCCCTTCGGTTCCAGAAGGATTTTCACGTTAAATCTGGTGTGTTTCTCTTTCCTTGTTGGCCGTCCGTCCGAGTGCTGTCCTTCTGTGTCCGAGTGATTTGTCCCCTCGGTCACTGCGCTTTGGGGAGCATTCTGTCCGAGCGCCCGGAAATCCCTACATGCACACCCATCCAACCCATCAGGGACAGAATTGGAAGATCATGAACGAGACTTACCAGGGAGATGATTGACATTCTTGGAATGGCAATGAGCTTCAGCATGACCCAGCAGGAGGCAGCAGCCACATCGAGTAGGCTTCCAACTATACTCCACGTTCAATAACGAGGGGTTGGAGTCAACGCAAGATTCTATGGTGATGCTATTAGGGAACGGCCCATCAACACCAACTTTGACACAGATCTTGGCAAAGGAGATGTTTTCCATACGGGCAGTCCTAGGATCGAGCTGCAGGGGAATCCCTACGGCACTTGCGACCCAACTAAGGCTAGCATGAGTCCAAAACTTGATCGGCAGGTTGGATAACTTGATCCAAATGGGGAACCTTTTGTGTTCCTCCTTGAACAAGGGCAAGCTCGGGGACCAACATTTAAGGAAAATAGGTTTCCCAGAAAAAAGCCATGGCCCAGCACGAAGGCAATGCTCCATCTTCTCCAACGATGAGAAGCGGAAGAAGAAGAAACCAGCTTTGTTACCAGCGGTATGCTAAGACCAAAACATGCCCAGATTTTTGAGGCAATGGCTTTGACAGCTAGGAAATGTGGAGGGGAGTCAAGGAAATGACCGACCAAGGTAAAACCCCAAAAGAGATTTCCTTGTTCAATGACATCCGGGGGGGAGATGGTGGCAGATTCAGCCCCACAAGCTAGGTGGGGGTAGTATTTCAACTCTTTACGTAGATTATTGCAATCCTTTTGGACGACAACGGCCGAGGGAGGAGGGGCGCCAGCTCCACCATCAGATTGCTTGCAGAGGTCTTTTAATTTCGAAGCCTCCAAGAAAGAGGCATCAGGTGCAGGAGATTGAGAACCTTTGTCCCTCTTCAGCAGAGGAAACATGGAAGAGGAAAGACCCAGGGAATGGGGGTCGATTTCCGACGGAGAAGAAGGTGAGAGGAGAGCAGGGGAGGCAGAGCCCTGGGGAGGACCAGAGGGGGCCTCCGACGAGGAAGGAATATCGGGGATTCGAGGTTGACAGGAAGACCAAACGGGGCTCGTCGGTGCCCTCTGGAGACCGGCCATGGCCGGCACGGACGGAGGAAACCTCGACGCAAAACTCAATTTCAATTTTGAAACTTAGAGAGAGGGGAGAGCACCTCTCTCTAGAAATTCGTTCCACTTGCGGGCAATATTGTTAACCGCCATGAAATGAAGTGGAGTATCGAGGAAATAACCCACTAGTGTTGCACCCCAGAGCTCCCGGCTCTACTGAATTACCTCAGCAAGAGGGGATATGGAGACGACATCCCCATCAATAGATTGAGGGGGATAAAACTTTAGTGAAGACTAGAGGTTAATTGCAAGGCGCTCGACAGCGCAGCGGCAGAAGCTGCTTCTCCCTCCTATGCGTCCCGGGTTTGAATCCCCTTAGCCGTGTCTGCATTTTAATTTCCGTTCTGCTACAGTAATGGGCCAGAAGCCTGGGCTATGCACGAAATGGATTTGGGCCGCGAACGAAATGGCCCATAACCGATATAAATTTACTTACCAAAAAAAAAAAGAAGACCAGAGGTTAATTGCATTGTTCTGGACAGTATTCACCCAGGAGGACGGGGGCAAAGAAGGGGCCGCACCTGAGATGATTTGCGAACAGATGGGCTCAACAGCGTTTTCGGTCAAGGCCGCACCAGAAACATTAGCTTCTGAAATAGAAAATGGAAGCTCCGAACCGACCGCGGCGAGGGGGGAGGGAGACGGCTTCAGACCCTCAAGGAAGGAGGCATCTTGCCCTTGGGACGGGAACTGGGAGCCCCTCTGCAAAGGAGGGAAGGAGGGAGAAGGAAGTAAGGCTGAAGGCGAGCCAGACACCGGAGAAGAGGGCTTGGGGGACGGCTAAGGACAGGATGTCCAGGGAGGGACCGTCGGAGACAACAGGGGGCAAACCACGGCTGGGGTTAATGGCGCCGAGAGCCAACCAGGCGGCACAGTACCAATTTCAAAATAAAATTTTGTAGGAGATTTTACTCTGGTGTCATTTTTTTTTAATAAGTAATTAATTAAATTGCATTAAAGAGAAAAGAAATTACAACACTTTTTTTTTTTGGTAAGTAAGAAATTACAACACCTATATTCTATTCCAAGTGTTTTGCCGACTTGGAGATAGAACATAGTAACAAGGGAATCCCGTAAACGCCAAGATACAATTCGTGAAAGCAAAAGTACGACGAGAGATCAATAGTCGCCATATTGGTGACAACGCCTACACCAACAGGGAACATGTGAGAGTAGGATCCGGAATACTCATCACAGCCAATGTGTCCACATCAACCAAACCGGCAGCGACAAAATTCCAACGATACACGACCCACTAAGCATTAGACATGCAAAATTGCAGGTAATCCAAACCGGGCAAGTGAGAGAGCAGGAACCGGATTAGCCCAACCGGGCAACCCATCTAGGAGGACCAAAGCACAACCGCAATCCATGATGTCGGTCAACAAGTTGACCGGCCCAACCACCACAAGCCAGATCAGGCGTACGCAAACGGCAACTGCCGCAATCAAAACCAATAGCAATTCAGAACAGGAAGGACGCCTCGTCAGCAATGCCACGACAGCAATGCCACAGCAAAAATTGAAGACAGTGATTTCAGAAAAACCAGAATACCAACACACCAGCGGATAAGAGGGGCTGATTACCCACGACGCAGGCCTACCCGTCCTCAACTACCAGGAAGGCCAACTCAGCCACGTCAACAAATCTGCAACAGCAAAAACGAATTCAGCCTTGACTTCTGAGGTAACAAAAATGCGAGGTCTAGCATTTAATCCTTGACCATTTCACTCGCCTATTGGGATCAGGATGCAGACATTTGCCGGATTTGAAGGATAGGCTTCGTCCCTTTGTATTGCGCTCTATTCCTTTATCTCTTCGGGAGGGTTTATGTCATCCGATCTCTGCCGACGACATTCAAAAAGCTTTGCTTTCAATTTGTGATTGAAAAGCCCCAGGTCCTGATGGTTTTTCAGCAAAGTTTTTCAAGGAGTCGTGGGATTTAGTGGGGCCCTCTGTCATTGATGCTGTACATGATTTTTTCACCCATGGTAGATTGCTCAAACAAATTAATGCCACATGTATTAGTTTAATCCCCAAGGTTAAATCCCCCTCTAAGGTTGGTGATTTTAGACCCATATCCTGTTGCAATGTTATTTATAAGATCATATCAAAATCATTGCCGATCGGATCAAGCATGTTCTCCCTTAGCTGGTAGATTGCTGCCAGACAGCCTTTGTTCCTAGACGGAGGATTTGCGACAACATTCTACTCGCCCAGGAGCTCTTGCATAATTATCACTCCCGAAAGAGTGTTCTGCGGTGTGCTATGAAAGTTGATCTTATGAAAGCTTATGATTCCGTGGAATCTCTCTCTTCTCTCTAGATTTTTAAATTTGAATCTGCCGCTCTCCCGACTCTGGCGGCAGCCGCGCCGGCCGTGGCCGGCCTCCTGGATGTTCCTTTGGGCCTTCTCCTGGCCTCGGATCCTCTCTCGCCCCCTTTTCCTCCCGATGAGCTGATAGTTTCGTCCTCGTCGAAGGAGCTTTCTCTCGAACACTCCTCTTTCCAGAGTCGTGCTCTCTGTTTGGCTCCTTCTCCCACCACCTTCCCTCCTCTGCGCAAAGACTCTCAGCTTCCTCCCTCTGGGCCCGATGCTGATTTCTTGGCCAAAGCTAGGGCTGTGGATGGCGCCTTTTGCATCTCGCCATTATCGGATGCCCCCTCTTGCTCTCCTCATGTTGGTTCCATCGTCCCTTGCGACCGCCCGATTTGATCGGGTTCTTTGGATTCTCGCTCTCAGGATTCAGCTTCAATGGCCTGCCAATCGGCCTCCGCTATTATGACTACAGATTCGGAGCCGCTTCCTGGGTCGGTGAAGGACTTCCCAGACTCTTCCCATTCTGCTGGTTTGCCCGCAAATGTCGAGCCCCCTGCCAAATCCTGGTCTCGAGTTGTGATGGACAAGGGTAATATTTCTTTTGCCCCCCTCAAATTTTTTCCTCCTCCTTCTGAGGCTGGCCTCGACTCCCCTCTGGCTCCCCCGGCTGAAGTCTTGCAACGGGGGCCTACTATGTGCGGCTCCACTTTGGTGGGTTTGTTCCATGACAAACCGCCCCATTTCCAGGAAGTGGATTCCATAGCCCGAAAAATTTGGGCTAGATTTGGGCTGCGACATGTTGCTGTGACCGAGAAGGGCATCTTTTTCTTTAGCTTTGACTCCGTCTCTCACATGGAGGCTTGCTTGGCAAAAGGCCCTTGAGAAATCAAGAGGAATCCCATTTTCCTCAAGCGATGGTCACCGAGTATGTCATTGGATTCATCATCCCTCAAGTCCTTCCCTATGTGGATTTCTCTGGTCAATGTTCCTATTGAATATTTGACACCATTAGGATTAAGCTGGATAGCAAGTAGGATTGGTAAACCAATTCAATGTGATCCTAGCACTGCTAGGATGACCCGCCTGCATCATGACAAAATTTGTATTGAGGTGGGTAGGGACGACCCTCTTCCTGAAAAAATTCGACTCCTGACTGGTGTTGCAGATTCTACCAAGATTGTGGGTGTTGAGGTTGTTTACCACTCTGAGCCTGCTCATCGTATTTCTCAACATCTTAACAGCCTGAATCTTTTTTTTTTTTGGTAAGCAAGTAATTTGGATTAAAGGGAAAAAAATTTTTTTTTTTTTTTTGGTAAGTAAGTGTGTATTTTGGATTAAAGGGAGAATAAATGTACAAAAAGACTATGTTATAACTCCAAGTTTTTTGACTTGGAGTTAGAACATAAGACGTTAGGGCATACCCCGAGCAACTGGTACATCAGAGAATACCTCAAAAAACCTCTAAGAGGAGCAATCTAACAGAAAATAGAAAATAAAAAACATAAAGGCTAGGGCATTCCCCGAGCCATTGAGTACAACAAAAGACATCAAGAAGATGAAACAAGAGTAAAGTCCCCTAGGGGGAAAACATTCATTGAAAACGGCCAAACATGAAGTCTGTCTATTTTAGAATAAAAGGTCTTCAACGAGGATGTAACGGCGCTCCACCGATACAGCCAGAAAGTCCATTCACCACTCCGGCCAAAGTAACAGCCAACGCAGCAGCCTGAACAATAGCACTGAACTCCATCATCCCAGCAAATCCAACTAGGCATAATGTGAGACCTGCAAAGAGATCGGCAACTGAAAACGGCAATTCCAAACCGGCAAGTACAAGTCCAACTCGGCATATGAGCAGCAAAGCCAAACCGGCATTGAGACTGGCAATTGAGATCGGCCACAAGTTTGCATTTGAAACCGTATTGAAAACGGCAATTGAAACCGGCCACATAAAATCCAGACCGGCCAATAGTCGACATCGGCAAATGGAATTAGCAATTGAACACGGCCACAGTAAAGACGCAGCAGCCTGAACAACAGCACCGAACTCCATCAGCCCAATAATATTAAATGTTCCTGAAACCAACATTTCTAGCTCAGCAAGGCCAAACCGGCCTCAAGCCCAAATCAGCCTTTGGCCTGCCATTTTAGCAGGGGCAAATCGGACTACCCATTCGGCACCCAAATCTGACTCGACAAGTGGTCAGTAATGCGAGACCTGCAAGGAGATCGGCAGCTGAAAACGGCAATTCCAAACCGGCAAGTACGAGTCCAACTCGGCATATGAGCGGCAAAGCCAAACCGGCATTGAGACTGGCAATTGAGATCGGCCACAAGTTTGCATTTGAAACCGTATTGAAAACGGCAATTGAAACCGGCCACATAAGATCCAAACCGGCCAATAGACGACATCGGCAAATGGAATCAGCAATTGAACTCGGCCACAGTAAAGTCACCAGTGGGTCCAGCAGCAAAGGTGGCACCCAGCAAGTACATGGCTGAAGTTCAAACCCGCCAGCAAAATGAAAATGTTCATCTGGGATAGCATCCGAACAAAGGAGCTATCAGTAGGCCATACTGCGGCAGCAACTGGGCATATATTGCAGCCAACCCATAGCAGATGATGGAGCCCACCACATCAGATAGTTGACCCTCATTTGGCCCAGCATATGAGCAACAAGAGCTTCAAGAGCAGTGCATATACAGCCAGTATACCATCTGAATGAAACCCCATCCCCATGCTAATCCAAGATCAGCATTTAACACCAGCTACAGATCCAAAAAAACGGCGATACCAAGAGTATCAACACAATTGCAACAGCAGCAAGAGCAGCAGGACAACGCGTTCCACTGTATCTCTGCAGATCAGAATAGAAATCAAAGACACCAAGAGCTGTAACCACTCAGGGGCCCTATCCTCCAACTTTAGAAAAAAAGGAGCCCCAACAGCATAGGCTGCTTACCTAAACAGAGTCTATTCACCCCTGGCATGTAGCAGCTTCCAACAACACAGTCCAGTTAAGGCAGATGAAGATCCCAGGAGATTAGGATTACATTGCCAGATAAGTACCAAAAAAACCTCCAAGCACAATTCTTATACAATTTATTCAAACACATGCCAAGACGTAGCAGAACAAAATCTAACCAAAAACACCAAATCAAATCCAAGGCCCCGGAAGCAAGACCAAGACAAAAAGCCCCAGCAGCAAAAGGCCTAAGAGCCGGAGGCGCCCCTGGACTTTTTGGAGGCAGCCTTTTTCTTTTTCCTAGACATAGGAGTCTTCCAATCAGCCTCCATGCCCCGCAAATCATCTACCAAAGAGGAATTTGAGGAATATTTCTTAGAAATCCTCTTGATAGAGCTTGGGGTAAAGGGAAAAGAATTAATAGCCTGAATCGGGTTTCCAGAAGTCTGCAACAGCAACCAAATTGCCCTTAGGCCCCTGCTCATGAACCTCGGAGTCATGTTGGCTTGGTGGTCCATTCATCTGATCTAATCCTAGATGCTGAGGCTTTGATGGAATCCAGCTCTGCCCATGTAATTCCCTCTTTCAGTGGAATGGGGCGTGTGCTTTGCTCTGATGGAGCTGATTCTGATTCTGAGCAGGCAAAGGTTGAAGTGGGCCTTAAAGGTTCCCAAGTTGAAGATGGTGGTGCTTCTCACTGCCCTGTTGATGATGTTGGCACCTCTTATTGTGCTCTTGTGGATCCTAGAGGGGCACATCAAAATCTGGATTATCCGTCTTATGATTTGGATCAGTTGGAGTAAAATGTGCCCCCTGTCTCTAATGCTGATTCACCGAATTGTGAGCTGGGTATCCCTCCTCCAGATGTAGATGAGTTTCCTACTGTTGACTCTGTTGATCAGTATTCAGATGCGACCCCCTACAAGGCTCTAGATCAGGCGTCGTTCATAAAGAAGGTGCGATTTGCTCCTGAGATCTTGTCAGCTGAGGCTCCCAGTAGTGCTCCTCACCGCAGGATGTTGGCTCCTTGCAGAGATATCTGTCATCCGATTAAGTTTCGTAGATCCAATCTTGGAAACTTGGCTTCTGAGGGCGTCCCTGTGGATGATGGCCCCAAATTGACTTCTTCCCCTTTTGCCCCTCCTAGAGAAGCTCTTGGAGTGGTTCCTCTTGACGATGCTTTGCCTTCGATTGATATCCTGCCCAATCCTGGTGCAGATATCGTGAACCATGACTTGTCGATTCCTCCATCTGATGGAATGACTTCGGAGATGGGGCCTGCGCCTGTTATTGATCCGGATCTCACGGCCAGCCCTATCTCTCGTATTTTAAAAAAATACTCCCTGGTTGCTTGAAACTTTGGGGAGCTGGTTTCTTTAAGCTCCATTGATAGCTTTGATCGGGCTAAGAAGAAAACTCGAAATAGGATAAAGCCCTGCAAATCTAAGTGATTGGCAACAAGGGTTTTTGCTCACTTTGGACGGAGTGGCAATGTTGATATATCCGAAGTACCTTTTTTGTCCTCTTAAAGGGCCGGAGTGTTTTTGGCTCACCCTAGACGGAGTGGCTTTCTTCTTTTATCCGGTGTGCATTCTTATATCCGGATTGCCTTTTTGTTCTCTTAAAGGCCGGAGTGGCCTTTGACGCACAAACTAGAGAGGCCTTGAGTGTTTTGGACAGAGTGGCTTTGTTGCAATGTCCGGAGTGTATTTTGTTCACTCTCTGACCGGAGTGGCATTTTGAGAAAAAAAAAAGGGTGGCTCGTTGCTCCCTTCTACCCAAAGTGGCCTTGTGATTCTAGGAGGCCGGAGTGTTTTTGCCCACCTTGGATGGAGTGACTTTGGACGGAGTGACTTTGGACAGAGTGACCTTGGACGGAGTGACCTTGGACAGAGTGACCTTAGACGGAGTGACTTTGGACGGAGTGACCTTGGACGGAGTGATTTTGGATGGAGTGTAGAGATTGAAGTTGCGGTGGCCTATCAATGGAAGCCACGGCAGGATTTGTCGTTTTAAAGTCCGGAGTTTATTTGCTCCCTTTTGTCTGAAGGGGCCTTGTGCTTCTTGGTGGGTGGAGTGGCGTTGTTGTTGAATCCGGAGTGGCCTTGTGCCTATCAAAAACCGGAGTCGATTTACGCTCTTGGATGTCGGAGTGATTTGTGAGATGCTTAATGGCCGGAGTGATTTAAGGCCGGAGTTGAATTGGTGCTTCTTGATGGCCGGAGTTGCCTTGCGCTTTTTGAAAGCCGGAGTGATTTGTGGCGCCTAAAAGACCGGAGTAGCCTCATGCGTGTTGAAAGCCAGAGTAAATTGTGAGAGGCTTGAGGGCCGGAGAGGCCTTGTGCCACTTAAGGCCGGAGTGGCTTTTTATATGCCGATTTGGATCTGCGTTTCAAGTGTGTTTTTGACGTACGTTTCAAGGGCCAATTTGGATTCACGTTTTTAATGTTGATCTCGATATTGTAATTTTTTTCTTAATGGCTTTTGTCATGGTTTTAGGGGACTCCCTAGTCTCTATGTTTCCTTTTCCAAGTCGGCAAAACACTTAGTAAAGAATATAGTTTTTTGTACAATTTGATAAATTTTAATGCAATTAATTACTTAACAAAAAAAAAAGATTCCGTGCAGTGGGATTTTCTTATCGCTATTCTGGAATTAATGGATTTCCCCCCTCAGATGATCTTGTGGATCCAACAATGTATTACGACCACCGCCTTCTCCATTAACATTAATGGTGAATCTGTGGGCTTCTTTAAAGGTGTCAAAGGGTTGAGACAAGGAGATCCCCTATCTCCTTATCTTTTTGCCCTCGCTATGGATGTGTTGAATGGGATTATTGAGATTAAGGCTAGGTGCAATAAGGATTTCCATTACCACTGGAAATGTAAGAGACCAAAAACTGTAATGCTTGCCTTTGCTGATGACTTGATCCTCTTCTCCAATGTAGATGCCACTTCAGTCCGTCTTCTTCATAGATTTTTTTTGGTAAGTAAGTATTTTAGATTAATGGGAGAAAAAAATACACAGACTATGCATTAAATCTAAGTATTTTGACTTGGAGATAATGCATAAAGCGCTAGGGTATACCCCGAGCGGTTAGTACATCAAAATACACACAAAAATAATGACACACAACACAAGGTCTAATAACCAGTGGGCATCATATCCAAAAATTAGTAAACCAGCAGAGCAATTGGCGCTCAGCACATCCAGCGAGCATCAGCCAGCAAAGTTGCCTTGGGCAAATACAACACTGCCCAGGCGCACCCGTACTACAGGGCAGCAAGGTCCAGCACCACAAGCATCACTAGCAGTACAGCCCCTAGCTGCAGGATCATCAGCGGATCAACAAGAGCAGGGTACAGTTCCAACAGCTCCTACCAAGAAACCCCACAGAATAAGCATCCAAACCACCTCAGTAGCCAAGCAAGGCCACAGGAAATGATGCTGCCTCCCAGTGCCCAAACACAGCACCACAAATCAGAAGCTTCACAGCATTAGTGGCAAGGCTCGCATAAACAGATCCAACATCTTCAATCTTGCAGCCTCACTGCAACCAGCATATCGGCACCTCCTTAAGCAGCTAATCCACCATATCAGAGCATCAGCACTCCAGCATCTCAGCCATCAGCAGGTGCCTCCTTATCAGCCAAAAGCATCTCAGCCCAAGCACTTCAGTTACTTACCAAAAAAATAAATAAATCTCAGCCCAAGCCTTCAATACAGCTTCAGCACCACTACAGGAACCTCAACACAAGCAGCAAAGCCGCTAGCTTTAGGATCAACCACATCGCTGCATAATTCCACAGCAACCGGCCAACAAAGCCATTCAGAACAGCAGCAAAGCACTGGGAACCTACATAGAAGATTCGGCCCAACACCAACACAATATGCCAGCAGCAGGTGCAAATGGCAAATGTTAATGTGGATGAGAAACAAAGAAATTGCAATACACCCATAGCACCTAAAACCCTATGATCCATCATGAAAAGATCAGCTTGATACTACAGTTTCAGCATCGACAACCAGCAACATTCCAACTAAATCTTCGGGCATACTGGTGAAGCTGGCAGCATAGAAAAACCACCAAGCTTCAGCAATCCATGAGACTTGCTCCACATAAAGGCTACAGCAAAAGGATCACCTCCACCTCAGAAGGAAGGCAGATGAAGGCACCTCCATACTACATCCCAGTGACAAACAAATACAGGGCAAGGCCAATACAGGCCCCAGTAAAATCAGCAAAACAAAATTGCAGAATCAAGCACCAAGGCAACAGATTGACAACCTAACCTCTCAATCCAAATCCGTCTCAGCAACAAGACAACCACTTCAGCCTAGCAATTCATTCCAGCCACACAAATGGAATGGAATACTCAGCAGGGAATTTCCTCAGCAATCAGCATAGTAGAGGGAATCGCCTAGCAACACCAATTCACAGCAGATGCAAACCAAACATTGATCCACATATTGGCGACAAACAGAAGGAAACTCCACTGCATCAGAAGGAAAACGTGCAATCAAACAGCACCTCGGCTAGCTCTTCAGCCCTCAGACTAATAGTCCCAATCCAGAGTTGAACGGGCATCCCCAACCCGTCCAACTGGAAGGAACACACAGGCAGAGGAACCTTGAGCTAGAGCCACAGGGCATTCGATTGCAACAGATCCATCGAGCAACATGAGATCCGACAATAACTTCAGACAACAACGTCTGCACCAAAAGCAGTAGACACCAAATTCTCCACCAAGAAGGAAACCATCTGCTACACACGGGAAGGGCAAAGCTGACCAAAGCCAACCAGCAATCAAAGCCGAAGCTTACCCACGGTCAAGAGCACCAGCAGGCAGAATGGATACATACTAGAGCACCAAAGTCTCAAGGCACCCTCCCAGAGACCATACACAGCACCACCACTCAGATGATCTGCATTAATCAAGCAGCCTAAAAGGCTAGCTACTACATAGCTACCTTTAACCACACTGCAAAATAGACATGGCAATCAAATCGGAGACCGAGCCAGCAAATCCCTGGACCAAATCTGCCTTTCCAGCAGGCATAACACCCAGTTCATCGAGATGCCCAATGCCACAACCAGCCGATCATCCCAGTCCCAGCATCCTTGCAATATTGCTAAACAGCAATTCCACAAAGCAGATGCCATCGAACTGCAAACCAATGAGACCCGCAAGCCACAGCAACCCACCAGTTGCAAACCAAACAAAGCTCCACAAAAAGGCAGCAGACTAAAGGATTTCCACCGTATCATAAGGAACCCTTGCATCCAAACAGATCCACGGCCAGCACTTCAGTACCTCAACCTAATAGATCCAAGCCAGAGTTGCACGGCATCCCCCAAACCGACCAACAGGGGCGAACACATAGGCAGAGCACTTCAGGCCAGTAGCACAAACGTTCGAATGCACCAGGTCCAACGAGTAGCACAAAAGCCTAGATCCAGCCAGCAACCAATGCACAGGGATTGGAGGTTGTGGCTAAATCCAGAGTTGTTAGCGATTGAGGACTCCAGATTCCGGAGTGTTCTATGTCCTTGCTTTTGAGGACTCCGGTTCCGGAGTGCTTCCTTCTATGATTTTATTTTTGAAAAAAAAAAAAAAATTTGTCCTCGCTTATGAGACTTCCGGTTTCTGAAGTGCTTTACTTTTGAAGACTTCGGATCCGGAGCGTTTGTTGTCTTTCTTTCTTCCTATGCTTAGAAAAAAAAAATCTAGGGGCTCTGTCCTTATTTGCGTGAACTCCGGATTCTGGAGTGTTTTTGTGCGCTGCCTTTTTCGGTGCTCTCGAGGACTCCGATTTCTGGAGTGCTTTTGCCTTTGGGGACTCCGGTTCCGGGTTGGTTCTTTCTGTGCACTTCTTGCAAAAAAAAAAAAGGAGGTTTGTCCTGGCTTTTGAGGACTCCGGTTTCCGGAGTGCTTTTGCTTTTGAGGACTCCGGTTCCGAAGTGTTTCCCGCCTTCTTTCTATGCTTCTCTAAAAAAAAAAAAGGGTACAGTCATTGTTTCTTGTGAACTCCGATATCCGGAGTGTTTTTTTTCTTTTTTGTTGTTCGCTGCTTTATCCGGCGATCTCGTGGACTCCGGAATCCAGAGTGTTTATTTGTTCGATTTTTGGTTGGAGTGGCCTTTATGCCTTTAGCCTCATTGATTGATTCCAGTGCTGGCTCTCTCTTTGGCCGGAGTGGCTTGAATTATAAAAAAAAAAACCGCCCTGCTTTCGAGGTTTTATTCTATTGATCTCCATATGTCATCTTCTATCCAGAGCCCTTTGGACGGAGTGCTTCCTTTTATCCGGAGCTCCTTAAGACGGATCATCATTATCAGGTATTCAAAAATCTAGAGTGTCCGCTTTGCGAACATTACCGGAGTCCCTTTGCTTCACTAATAGGAAGGACGGAATGGATTGTGCTCCTTGCTGGCTGGAGTGCTTGATGCTCCTCTTGGACGAAGTGGATCTTCTTGGCCGGAGTGACCTCTTTGCGATCATTTCCGGAGTTCCATAGTTTCACAAAAAGGTGGACAGAGTGGCTTATGCTCCTTTGCTCTTTACATGAGGATATGCTGATGTGGCAAGGTTCGACTATTGCTGAAGTAGCGTCCTCCTGTTCAGTACTGCTGGCAGTTGTGGTTTTGAATCACAATGGCCGATTCCATATGTGTAATATTTTATTTAAGACTCCTGTGTCTTGTTTTTGGGGAATCCCTCTTTCTATGTTTCTTTTTCCAAGTCGGTAAAACAATTGGTAAAAAACATAGCTGTTTGTACAGTTTATTTACATTTTAATACAATTAATTACTTACAAAAAAAAAACAATGCACAAGGAACCTTGGAACTGGGCATAGAAGCACAGACGACATCGAAGGCGAAAGACCCAAAAAACGTAGTCTTCTTCATAGATGCCTTGAGGAATTCCAGGTTTTATCTGGGCTATCCGCAAACAAAAACAAAAGAAAATTTTTTGTTTGCTTAATTGATGATAGGCTGATCAAGGAGCTCCATGACAGAATTGGATTCAAATTGGGGAAACTTCCTGTCAAGTATTTGGGGCTTCCCCTCATTACTACGCGTGTTTTTTTTTGGTAAGTAAGTATTTTGGATTAAAGGGAAAAAAATTACAAAATCTATGCTTTATCTCCAAGTGTTATGACTTGGAGTTAAAACATAAACACTAGGGCATGCCCCGAGCCACTTGTACATCAGAAAATACATAAAAAAACCTCTAGGAGGACAACTTACGACAGACTCAATAGAATATGAAATCTATCTAATATATGATCAGACACATAATCAGACGACTAGATCAACTCAGCAGAGAACGAATAGCGACCTTGTGCATTCCGGGCAAAGGAACAGAACAGGAAAAATGCACTCCGGCAAAAATGCACTCCGGCAAATTGCACTTTGGCAAAAATGCACTCCGGCAAATTGCACTCTGGCAAATTTCACTCCGGCAAAATGCACTCCGGCAAATTGCACTCTGGAAAATTGCACTCCGGCAAATTGTACTCCGGTAAAATGCACTCCGGATTTAACTAACTCACGGCCACTCCAGCCTTTTACAGGCACTCCAGATGCAAAGCCACTCCGGCCTGATCTCACGCAAATCCACTCCGGCCTATGAGGGAACAAAATCTTCACTCAAAACCACTCCGACCATATAGCGACGTATGAAGTCACCTCCTCACTGCAGCCCAGTGACAACCAGAAAACAGGGCAAGCCCAATGCAATCCCCAGCAATATTAGCAAAACAACATTGCAGAATCGAGCACCAATGCAGCAGATTGACATCCTGACCCTCAATCCAAATCTGTCTCAGCAAACAAGACATCCACTTCAGCCCAGCAAATCATTCCAGCCATACAAATGGAATGAATACTCAGTAGGGAATTTCCTCAGCATTCATCAGAGGGAATCACCTAGCAACACCAACACACCAGCAAGAAGACTATATGGATCAGATCTGCAAACCCCCATATAAACAGAAGGGTCAACATCTAATCCATCACTTGCAATCAAACGAGACCAGGGCCAACTGGTCTATAGCACAAGTGCTAAAATCAACAAGGCCAAATATCCACAAGACCTGTAATCTACATCACAGCACCATCAGCACATTACTGCGTTACTCTCGAACCTCCTCAAGTAGCCGAAACAGCTGCTGCAGGTTTTTATGTTTGATGAGACCGGGCTTTCTTGGGTGCAGAGTTATGCCGCCGGGCCATTCGATGCCACCCATTTAAAGCCTGCCTAGCGAATAGCTCATCTTCATACCGACGGTCATGTTGCCCCAAATGGCACAATGACGAGAAGGCACGGGACACTGAAGCAAAATCCATATCACCATCAACCGGAACCACAGAGGACAGAGCAGAGACACTGAAGCAGAATCCATTACTACGAGGTTGTCGGTGGCAAATTGTAAGGCTTTGATTGATCTTGTTAAGCAGCGAATAAGTTCGTGGACTAACAAACTTTTATCTTTTGGAGGCAGGTTACAACTGGTTCGGTCTATCCTCACATCGATTCACCTCTACTGGGCATCCATTTTTATTATTCCCAATTCTATTATAAAAATCATGGAAGGTTATATCCGTCGGTTCTTGTGGCACGGATCCATTACTGGGGGTTCAACTACTAAAGTGGCATGGGAGCATGTCTGCAAACCTCGGTCTGAAGGTGGTCTTGGCATTCAAAATTTTCAAAACTCTAACAAAGCCCTAATCACTCCCCTTTTATGGCAGATTATTACAAAGGACCCCAAATCTCTCTGGGTCTCTTGGATGTATATAAATAGATTAAAGGATATGTGTATTTGGACCATTAAGGTGCCAGCCAACACGTCCTGGTGTTGGAGAAAAATGTTAAAACTTCGATATGCTCTTCAGTCATTTATCCAATATCGGATAAGAAATGGGGTTGATACTTTCCTCTGGCTTGATAACTTGCACCCGAAAGGCCCCCTTGCTGATTTGTATTCCTTAAGGCTGATGTCGGTGACAGAACTGTCTTTGGATACAAAGGTTGCTTCGGTAGTGGCAAATGGTGATTGGAGGTGGCCGAATTGGTATGATATGGAAGTGGATCAGATCATTGACGGCATGCCTGATTACTGCCCTGATCCAGATAGGAAAGATACAATCAAATGGACTGCTGAACCAAATGGTGAGTTTACCACCCGATCAGCTTACCGCATTTTCCAAGGAACCGCGGCCAAATGCAACTGGTCCTATATCGTCTGGGGTCCAAATCATATTCCATCACATGCGTTCATATTATGGCTTGCCATATTAGCCAAGCTGACCACGCTCGACAAAATTGGGAGATTTGTGCACCAAGCCAATATTTGCATTCTATGTAAGAATTCTGGAGAAACTCACGATCACCTTTTTTTGTGTCCTTTCTCCTTTGAGATCTGGGACAATCTGTGTCTTCAGGCTGGGATAACCTAGCCATACCAGGAATGGAAGAGAAATATTGAGTGGATTTCCTATAGTTGGAAAGGCAAGAATGCCAAGTCACTATCTTTTAGGCTCACTCTTACTGCTGCAGTTTATTTCATATGGCAAGAACGAAATCGAAGAATCTTTGATGATGCCAGTGGAAGGACCCCTACTCATATTGCTAATCTCATAATAGAAGCCGTTTAGAGGAAATTAGAAGTCAGTATCAAGGGTTATGATTGCTGCACTAGGAACGTAATTGCGCAATGGAGCTTATCATTAAATGCTGCGGATTGAAAAGCTAGGTTTTGACCTGTTCCTGACATGTAAAGTGCCGGAGTGGACTAGAGAGTGCCGTTTTAGACAGAGTGCATTTTATCAAAATAGACGGAGTGCCTCATTAAAAGATGGAATGCCTCTTAAAAGACGAAGCCTTCTTTGGTGGCTAGCTGATGCTGGAGAGCAATTGATCCCAAAGTGGTGCTGGGCTAAGATCCTATTGGTGCCGGTGTTACAGGCCCTTTAACTGTCCCTGTTGATTTGCTGCAGTTCTGAGTCGAGGGGGATGTTGCTGACAAGGTTGCAGGCCACATTTTGATGTGTTGTGAAGAATGGCAAATGCCATGTGTAGATTTCCTCCTGTTGATTTGTGCTGTGAGGGGATGATTTGATACTTTTTCTTGCAATTTTTTTTTTGATAAGTAATTAAGATTGCATTAAAAAGAAAAGAATTACATAACCTATGATTTATCTCCAAGTATTTTTTCGATTCGGAGATAAACCATAGACGCTAGGGCATACCCCGACTCTTTTTTTTTTTTTGATAAGTAAGTGATTTGGATTAATGGGAGAAAAATTTTACAAAAAATGATTTATCTCCAAGTGTTTTTCCGACTTGGGGATAAAACATAATCGCTAGGGCATGCCCCGAGCACTCTGATACAACGAATGAAACCAACAAAGGAAACTGGTAATCACTCAATACAATCAAAACACTCTAATATTAGTAGAGCATTTCCTATACAGACCATGCCAAACCAAGGCGTTTCGAAAAATTGGCAACTGAAGCCATCTATTCGCCAACAGCATCTTCATGCCAGCCGTGGGCCTTTCCAGCGCCACATGGTGAAACAAAATTTGAAATCCAGGCGCAGCATCCAGCCAACACCAAGTTCCAACACCAGCAGCTACCAATCACTGCACCCGGGCGTAGCCGAATAAACCAGCACCTGTTTTTCCAGCACTTACTAGACATAGCAGTTCCAAGAAAAGCATATGGATATTCCATGCAAATATCCATCAGCTGCTGTCAGTTCATAACAGCAAACGGAAGGCCGCACCAACCCACAATTTGCTGCTGCACGCACACTTCAGCAACAAATGCAGGCAGCACATCCAGGTCGAGAGCAGCAGCTCACGATAGCTGCGATGAGCCATTGCAATGGAGCAGCATACTCCAAATTTACATCCATCAGAGTGGGAACAAATAGCCAGGATTCACAGCACCATCAACTTCAGGAGAAAAAATCAGCAGCAATATTTGCAGCATACAACCTTCCACCAGAAGGAACATCAACTAATTCACCCAAACAAGGTGAAATCAGTCGCCATACCCCCTCATTAATCAATGCAACATCAACGGACAGTCCTACCTCAGCCAAAGTCCATCTGCTGTCATCCAAACAGCGCCAGTTGATGGAGCCCAACTAACAGAGCCTCCACAATACATAGCAAGAACCCAGCTGTTAATCAGCAGTTCGGCTCCAGCCACCTGACAACCCGGAGCACACTAGCTTCAACAAAACAACATTTTGACAGCAGAACCTTCAGCAGACTAGTGGGGCACTGCAGCTTATACACAGCATTATTAGCAATTGTAATAGGACCTGCAGGAGCAACTCCAGCCACTACAACAGCCAATCAAAGACACATAATAGCAAAAGGCGGAATAAGCTCCATTGCAACATAGGAATCTATTGCAACCAAACAAGACCAGGGCCAGCTCATCAGCACCTCAACCAAAACGTCCTAAGCCAGTGCACGGGCACCCCCATCCCATCCAACAGGAAGGACACACTGGCTGAGGCTCATCTAAACCAGCAGCAAGGTAATCACCTCACAACAGCAGCCCATGACAAGTGCAAGCAACCCACCGAATCAGAAGGATTTTCAGCGTCCAAATAGGGCCACTCCCAATTCTTCGGCACTCCAGACTATAATTCCAGTCCAGAGAAAAACAGGCTCCCCCAACCCATCTAACAGGAAGGAACGTACAGGCAGAGAGGCTTTAGAATCCGGGCTTAGGGCGTTCGTCAGCGTCAAATCCAGCGAGCAGCACAATAGCAATAGCTTCGGACATCTGCTCCCGAAATCAAGGAACGTAGCAAAAACTAGAAGCACCAAAGCCGTAGCTTACGTAAGGAACCCTGAGACAGGGCTCTCGGCCTCAGCAGCCAGAGCATAAAAGCCCAGGCAAATCCAGAGGCGAGAAACCCTAATAAATCGAGGGACGAAGGAGAAGAGAGACAATAGCCTGAGAAGAGTCCCAGACAGAAGCAGAACTCCAAACGGAAATAGTCTCATCAGATACGATCTTGGCTCCAGCAGAAGCCCCAATCAACTCTTGGCCGAATAAGCTTCGCCAGGGAAGCTGAATCAGCAAAAAATGAGCACACTACCATAGACGAAGCCTTAGAGGACGCCGGTGAAGCCAGATCTGAGGTCTGGATAGCAAGAGGGCAGGAGTCAAAAAGCGGAAAGCAGCAGGGCGGAGCACCCAGGAGATCGGCCGAGGCCGGCTCCGGCATACCCCGACTCCAAGTGTTCTTCCTGCAAATTTTGTTGGAAATTTTATTGGGGTGGAAATTGGTCCTGCCCTGCTGAAGGGTGTTGCTGCTGGATTTGCACCCTGCTGATGCTGGGGAGCAGTTGATTCCCGATGTGGAGCTGGGCTGAATTGCTGATGGTGCCGGTGTCAGCTCTGTGTCAATGTATGCCATATATGGCCCTGCAGTAATGCCGGTGTCAGCTCTCCTTTTCTCTTGGAGACTTTTCTTAAATGTATTATTTTCTTTTCTCCCAACTCATATTTTCTTATTTCTCAAAAAAAAAAAAAAAAAGAGCTGGGATCTGCTTTTTAGGTGCTCATTATTTGCTTAATGCATTGAGTTCCCATTGGAGTTTGTTGCCAGATAGTGAGCTTTGCTGTGACTTGAGGGGCTGATGCTGCATAATTGCCGGATTGGAATTATGCTGGATCTTGGTGCCCTCTATGCTATTCGGATTCTGGCACTGTTGATTTATATGCTTTTATTGGCTGGAGCTGTCTCATTTTGAAAGAACAGTTGCTGCATTCCTACTCTGCAATGCCTGTTTGGCAAGGTATTGCAAATGCTTTGGGTTGATGCAGGACTGGAATTGGGTATATCTTTGCTTATTCCGATGTAGTATAGATGAGAACAATGTATGGTGCATTGGGCTTCTGGTTGAAGCGTGTGTTTCCACCTGTGTTGATGCCTTTCCATGATAGTTTGATTGTTGGTGGTATGTGTAGCATGCTGGTGTACCGAATATGTCCTCTCTGCATTGCTATTTCTTCATAGGGCAGAACTATGATCTTTTTTTTGGTAAGTAAGAAATTTTGGATTAAATGGAGAAAACTTTACACAAACTATACTTTATTTCCAAGTATTTTTACTTGGAATTAAAGCATAAAAAATGTTAGGGCATACCCCGAGCAGCTTGGTACAAAGGATGACACCAAAAATTTACATAAAAAAGGCCTCTCTAGGAGGGCAAAAAACTGTCCAAAGTTGAGCAGCAAGCCAACTCAGCAGATGCCTACAAATGCCTTGGCCAACTGCATTAGATCCTGTTACGCTCCAACTCCCTGGTCAACCGATTCACCCTGGAAATCACACAAACACAATGCAAGAACCAGCAAATCTGTTGAATCAAGGGAAGGGAAAAAGAGAGAGCAGATGAGGAAGAGAAAGAAGAGAGGGTTCGAGAGAGAAAATGCAGAGAAGTGCCGAAGGAAGTACTTTCATAAAAACCTGCAGCCAAACGTGGCCTTTCCTATATCCCTACTGGCTAGCTAACAGAAATCCAAAACAGCTTTCTGTGACAAATGGCGTGAATCTAACGGTGGACGTCCCACGAACGATGGACGACTTACGTCTATATACTTCCTACGTATAAGTATACTAGGGAGAAATACGTATGTATATCTGTATGTGTATGTGTAAATGTGGGTGTAATTGTGTGTATTTATTTGGGTCGTACTTCTATCCTAAACCATAAAGTCCTGGAAATGTCTCGGGGCTCTAGTGGCTCGTGAGCTCTTTCGCAACTCCTTCGGTCGATTTGTATCTTCTGAATTTAAGCCCGTAACAGATCCCTTCGCCCATCAGCAGCTTTCTACAGCAACGTTCCTCCACTGCATGCTACTACTCCTCCGCAATCAGTCTAAAAAAAACCAGATGCACATACAACCTCGCTAGTCAGGCAGAGCCTCCACCTCTAAGATCAACTGCACATCAGCTTTCGCATATCCCAAGGAATCAGCAGATCCACAGCCAAGGAAACGGCAAGATGTAGCCAGCAACTTTCATTGTAGCTTCTCCCATCAAACCGCAATCCTCCTTGCACATCAATTTGAACAGCAATGGAAAAGCTAGACTACCAGATCAGTAACCCATTACTCCTCAGCAGGGAACTAGCTATGATGCAGCAACAAAAGCCTACACGCAAGGCCTGGCTCCAGCAACCCACAAGACAGATGAGCTCACCCAGACAGATGAGCAACCCGGAGTGGCTTTTTCGTTCAAAAAAAAAAGAGGGTGTTTAATGCTCGCTTCTTGGCCGGAATGATCTATCGTTCGATGATTCAGATGCCCTAATAGCCGGTGTGCAGTTATCCTTATAGCAGGAGTGCCTTTGCGTTAAAAGTTCCGGTGCCCTAAATGGCCGGATTGCTTTTATCCGGAGCTCTTAAAGCTGGAGTACTCTATTCTGGAGCTCTAAAGGCTGGAGTGCTTCCTTAAATCCGGAGTGTCTTCTCGCTGGATCCTTCCAGAGCCCAAAAAGGCCTGAGTACTTCTCTATCCTTCATCCGGTGTATTTCTTTTAAAGGCCGGAGTGGTTTTTCAAAAAAAAAAAAAGAGACACCTTGAAGGCCGAAGTTCCTTTGTTTCTCTAAAAAGTCGGACGGAATGCCCGTGTTCCTTGGAGGCCGGAGTGCTTTTTGTTTCTTCTCGGATGGAGTGGCTTTGTTCATTTTCCGGAGTGCCTCCTTGCTCTCTATTGGTCGGAGTGGCTCTGTTGCTGTGGCTAGAGTATTTTCTCACTTTGGACAGAGTGGCATTGTTGTGTTCTCCGGAGTTCCTTTATTCCTTTAAAGGGCAGAGTGGCCTTGATCATCTTTAAGGCTGGAGTGGCCTAGCGTGTGGTGTGGACTGAGCTAATTTGAGATTGCCTCTCTTGTCATGTTCCTCTTTTGCCATTTTCGGAGTGCTGGGTCAAATGCTGAGCTGGCTTTGCATTTCCATCTTCGTTCTCGAATTTGTAATCCAGTTATTTTTTACATTCGTCATGGTTTAGGGGACACCCTGTTTCTATGTTTCATTGCCAAGTCGGCAAAACACTTGGTAATGAATATAGCTGATTGTACATTTTATAAATTTTTAATACAATTAATTACTTACCAAACAAAAAGATTGAGAAAACGAGATCTAGATTCATCTGCAGGAACAGCAACGGGTAGAACAGCATCAGCTATCATCAGGCCAGTCGATAAACCACAAAGCAGCAGTCCTGCTATCATCATCCATGGACCAGAACTATGATCTGTTGCTAAAGGACCGATGCTCAAGTGCTGCCTCCTTTGACCTGGTATGTATTGCTGTCCGGTAGGCATAGATGGGTAGATGGATCATGTTGCTGGAGCCCCATGGCTTTTGATGTGGTTGGGAAAAAACCAAAAAAAAAAAAGCAGTCAAAGTCAAGTGGCTTTTGACTGCTCACTTGTGTTGGCTGAAATTAATGTGGGTGGTCGGGTGTTTGAGCTGATGCCCTGTACCCTAGCCGGAATGTTGGTGTCAGCTCGGTTATCTTGGCCCTTTGGCATTTTTGTAGTGCAGATGAGATGACCCCCAGTATCTGATCCTCTGGTTTGGTGCTGGTGTTGGCTGAGCTGCATTTATGTTCCTATTGTCGTGCTTGATGAGTTTTTTATTGCTTTATTGCTAGACTTGGGACTTGTTTCTGCCTTGTTTTGTATTGCCGATTGTAAAGATTTGGTGATGCTAGATGGTTGGAGCTGCATTGGCTGGGGAGCTTAAATTGCTCCTTCCTGCCAGTGGTGCTGATCCTTGGTCCCTGCTGAAATTGGTGGATGCAGCTCTCGGAGCTTTTGGTCTGCTGTTTTCTGTTTTATTCTGCATTGCAGCAAGTGGAGAGCTCTCTTTTTGGACAGCTGCTGAATTTGGTTTCTTTTGGTCTTCAGTATGACTTGCTGCTGATGCAAATTTGCAGCAATTCGTGGGATTGCAGATCTGTTGTATACGTATCTGCAGTTCTTTGATGTACTCTTGCCGATGCAGATGACCTGGTGTTTGGCTTCGGTAGGGTGTGTGCTGTGGAGATGGAAGCTGCCTTGCTGTGTTACAATAGTTGGCAGTGGTCATTGTCCATTATGCTGCTGCTAATCTCTTGTGGCTGTTAGCACTTTGGGTCGGTTTGGCCGGTTCTCTGCCTGCTGTTGTAATTGTGTAGTTTGAATGCTCCATGATAAAGGCTATGCTATTTGAACTGTTATCTCTGGCTTCTGAGTTAGCAGTTGGTGGAATGGGTGAACGCTCCATTTTGTTTCGGTTCTCAGGATTGTGGTGGAGATGTAGATATTATCCTCATGCGTTGGGCTAACGCTGGCTGGTGTCTGCTTGTATCTCTTCGGATTATTTGATCCTGATGCTAAGAAATGTTGCATCTGTAGCATTTGTTCTGGCTCCTTACTGCCAATCGCCTACTGGATGCTGCTGCTGGCCCTGGGTGAATGAACCTTGGGTTTGTACTCCGCCTTTGTTGATGAAGGTGGATTGGGTATTGGCTAATATTGGGTATAGTTGCTAGATTTGTTGACCTTGGATCTGGTTGGAAGTGGCCTGCTTGTTGCTTTAGGAGCAGCAGTATTGTGGCTCTGATATTGGCGGTCTGATGCCTGATGCCGTGGATGCTATGCTGAATTCAACTTCTGATTCCCTGTGCTGGCGTATCAGCTTCCTTCTTCTTGCTGATATTGGGCTGGGCAGTATGCTGTTGATGCTGGATGCCTGCGTATGAAGCTCATGCAGGTTGTGCTACATGTGTTGATGGTGTGTGCTGGGAGTGGCTGGCCCACTGTTTTGGTGCTGGCTCTGAATTGGCGGCATATATGGCGCTGGTGGGTGCTACCCTAGGGCAACCAGAATCGAATATGAAGCAGTGGATTGGAGTTCCCATTATTTAGCTTCTCTGGTGGCATTTATGCTTTTCTTGTTGATTTTTTTTTAAGTTTGCTTTGTTGTAGGGCCGGGTTGCTTTCGGTCTAATTTGCTAAATTTCACCTAGGTGAGATTTTTTTTTTTTTCATTTGCTGTTAATTTGTTCATGATTTTGTTTATGGTGATGCTCGGGGTATGCCCTAGCTCGTTGTTCTAAGTCCAAGTTGGCAAAACACTCGGAGTTAGAACATCATTTTTGTATTTTTTATTTCATTTAATTCATTAAACTTACTTACCCAAAAAAAAAAAATTTGATGTGGTTGGGGTCATTTGCTGATTTGGCTTTGATAAATATGAGCCGATGAAAAAGACCTGTTCTGTCTCTAGTGGCTGGAGCTATGATCTGGTGGTGGCCCTTGGTATGAAGCTTGCCGAGTCCTTGCTGGGCTGAGTGTAAGCTAATCATCATGGGTTTCCTGCTATGCTGTAATTGCTTTTGGTAGCCGGGTTGATGCTTCCTGTATTATGTTTGATGTGATCCGCCGCGGGCCTGAATGAGAGATATCAGCTGGCCTGATGATAGCTGATGCTGCTCTACCAGTTGATTCGTGCAGCCGCCTGTTTTGCCGAGCTTTGCTTCGGGTGTTCGTCTTGATACAGTCCATGCAGGAATGTCTGCTACAGACGATATTAGCTTGCTGTTGATGATGTTGCCGATCCCTATATGTGCTGTGTGGTGATGATGTGGAGCATGCTGGACTGTAATCAGTGGAACGGTGTCTGTGATCTGGCACTGGTGAGCTGCGGCAAAGCTCCACATCAGTTATCCCTGCTTTTGAATATTTTTTGGAGTAGGGTGCTGCCTTTTGTTAAGTGAAGAGTGGCTTTGGCTGTAAACTGCAACTCACAGCATTGGCTGGCTGCTGCAGCTGCTGTATGGTTTCAGGTTAGATGCAGTTTCTCTTATCGCGAATTGGTGGTGTGTGGCAGTGTATCAGGGCTGGATTTCCTTCCTTGGTTCTGCGGTGGATTGATGCTGTGGCTGACTACAGTAGGCTCATGGATATTCTGATGCAAAGCACGGCAAGGGTGTGTGAAAATCAATCCAAGAAATTAGCTACTGGCATTTGAAATTCTCTTTTGCTATTTTGTTTTTGTCTTTGGAACGGTGGAACCTCATTTGATAAATCTGTTGATGCTGTTCCTGTGTGTGGGTTTTTAGGCCGCTTAAGATGTGTTTTTTTTCCTCTTGGTTTTTTTACTTTTGTTCGGTTTCACGAACTGTTGGTGCTCGAGGAATACCCTAACTCGTTGTTCTATCTCTAAGTCGGCAAAACACTTGGAGCTAGAATATCGTTGTGTAATTTTGTTTATTTTAATTTCAATTTTACTTAATTACCAAAAAAATGCCCCTATTTTTCTAAATCGAGGGTGCAGAAGCTGGAAAGGTTACAGAATCTATTTTGTTGTTTTGTGAGCTGGGTCGTTGATGCTGTACAAGATTTGACCATTCATTTGACCAGCAGAGTGAGAGATGCTCTGATTTCTCTCTAGCCGTAACCCTTCTTCCTGAAAATTCAAATTTTAAACCTGCTTCTAGTTAGTGCTGCCGTGCTCCTTCCGCCCTCCTCTGCCGGCGCCGCCAGCCATGGCTGGTCCCCCTTAGAAGTTCGGTTCTTTCCTATACCGTCTCCGTATTCCTCCGCTCTGTACTGTCTTCATTGTCTCCATCTTTGTCGTTCCCTTCGCGTTCCTTCCCCCCTAAAATCGATACGCTTGCCCTGTTCTGTTGAAACATCTTCCTTTTTCCAATCTGAGTTCATCGTTTTTGTGGCCTGCTGAATGGTTTCCTTCTGGTAAGAGACCATGTCGATGACAGTTCGAAGGTCTTCTACACCATATCCTCATTTAAAGAAAAGTCGTTCATGCATTCCTTCATCTCCAGACAGTGATTCTCCCCCTCAAGGTTCTCAAATCTATTCATTGCCGATGAATTCGTCTGCAATTATGGATTCATATGCGATGGATTCTATGGATTCAAATCTTCCGGAACGTGAATTTTCGAAGTTGCAAGCCGCCAGAAAGGTGTCTTTCAAGGCCAAGCTACCTGACTCTGTTGTTTTTGACGGTGTTCCTCAGGATGCTTTAGTTGCTTCGATTCAGTGTGTTGGGACTCTGGCTTCTGAGGGTTTTGGAAGTGGCCTGGCCAGTTCGGGCAAATTTCCTGCAAGCTCTCTCCCAGATTTTCCAGAGCCCTCTGATGCAGGTGGTAAGGAGGCCGGTGCTTTGCCTCTGGCCTCTTCTTCAACTCCTCGTAAGTGTATTCCCTGTCCCTCCAGTGTGTTGCCAGCAGTGACTAATGCATCTGCCATCCTCCCTGCTCCTAATGGAGTCTTTCAAGTTTGCCCGAGCTCTCAACATGATGCTCCGGTGATCCCCAGGAACTCCCCTGCTGCCGCCCTTCCTCCCGGTGCTGATGGTTGCAACCAGGTGTCACGTTGTCCTCCGTGGTCCAATAGAACACTCCTGGTGGTAAGTCCTCCCTTAAATTTTCCCCCTTAATGTATCAGATGTAGGGAACACTATTCTATCTCCTCCTCCTGATGTTATTCATCAGGGTGAGGAACTGTGGGGTGCTACCCTTGTTGGCTACTTTGCTGGCACCCCCCTTCATTTTAATGCTATTAACAGCATTATCAGAAGCCGAAGCGGCATTGGCCTGGTGGTTAAAAAAGATTTCTCTTTCCTCCACCACCCAGGTTCGATTGTCCGCGGAAGCATAAAGTGGTATTGTGCCTCCCAAAAAATCCTTTGGGGTTTCTGGGTTATGGGGCCGCAGTGCGGTGGGGCCAGTCACTATAAAAAGCTTACCCTTAACACAGTTTTTACTTACCAAAAAAAACAGCATTATCAGAAAAATCTGGGCTCGGTTCGAGCTCATTCATGTAGCTGGAAACGAGAATGATTTTTTCTTTTTTCGCTTCTCTTCCATAAATATGCTCCATAAATGCTTGGCCAACGGCCCTTGGTCTATAGGAGGGTGCCCATTATTTCTCAAGAAATGGGAGCCTGGAATGGTCCTTTCCAAGGAAGAACACAAATCCCTTCCCACATGGATCACATTGTCAGGGGTTCCTGTCGAATACTGGACACCCCTGGGATTGAGTTGGATAGCCAGTGCTATCGGTAAGCCTATCCTTCTTGACCCTGTTACTGAGAGATTTGAGCGCATGGGTTTTGCTCGGGTGTGTGTTGATTTGGAAGTAGGTACCCAGCAACTTGTCTCTGTTAAGGTTAGAGCAGGCTGCCAAGCTGATTCGGCTGACAACTCTTTCGTGGAAATTAAAATTGGGTACCATCGGAGACCTCCTCGTCGGAGTCCCATCGTAAGTCTGGAGATAAGGCCCCTCCCCTCAATCAATCTGGTGTTTTCAAGGCTGGGGCTTTATCCAACGCAATCCCAGCCAACCCTCCCCCAAAATCTCTGTCTCAGTTTAAGAACCTGAGTGCTGTTGTCCCCCCCTCTGGGACTCCGACTCAAAAGGCTTTGTCTGTAGCCAATTCCTTTAGCATTCTCCAGGACTCTTCCCTGGATGACCATGTGGAGAGAAATGGTCTTACTTCGTCGGATCACCTGGCTGAGTCTTCCATGGCTCCCCCGCCTTGTGATTATGAATTAATTCTCCCCCCGGGGGACCCAGTCTGCCTTGTCCATGACTGATCTCGATGAGGAGCGGCACCGGGCTGGGGACGAGGCCCATCACATATCCAACACTGTCTCCGGTACGGATGTGGCTCCAGGACCGGTGATATGCCCTATCCAGTCCCCTACCACTTCCGGCCCTAAGGTTCTAGCTAGCCCTAATAATCTTGTGAACCTAGACTCAACATCTGATGGGTCTGATTCTAATGGTTCTGAAGGTAAGCCTAAGAATAGGGGACCGAAATCCTCTAAGAAATCCAGAAACTCCAGGGGGCCTAAAAAGTCGAACCCCCTCTCGCCGGTTTCTCATGACTAATATAGCATGCTAGAACGTGAGGGGGCTCAATGGGCTTGTGAAAGCCCATGAAGTCCGCACCCTCATTAGATCCCACGGGTGCTCTATTGTTGGCCTGGTCGAGACTAAAGTTGCGGAGAAAAACGCAGCCTCCATTTTGGCTAGGATTAACCCTCATTGGCTCTGGTCTATGAACTATTCTATCGCCTCTGCTGGGAGAATTTGGGTCGGATGGGACCCCAATAAGGTGGCAGTGAATATTCTCTCCAAGGAAGACCAGGTTATCTATAATGAAGCGCTCTTCCTTAAGGATAATTTTCGCTGCCTCCTGTCCTTTGTATATGGTGCCAACCTGGAAGGTACTCGGAAAATCCTTTGGCACATAGCTTTCTAGAGAGAGAAGCTCTCTTCTCTCTCTAGGTTTTCAACTTCGGCGTTGCTGTCTTGGGCGCCAGGCGGCGCCGGAGCCGACCATGGCCGGTCTCCTGGTTGCTCCGTCCGGCTCCCTCCTGGTTATCCGTCTCCACCTTGCAACCTCTCTGGTCTCAATTCTAGCTGCGTCGTCCTTGGCTCCCTTTGAGCCTTCGATTTTGGCTGCGAGCTCTGGCCGCTTTTCCCGCTTTCAGATTGGGATGATGGATCTTGCCCGTTGGCCAAATTTTTTCGTCTGTTGGAGCTGTCGTCGCTGTGGATCCGCGTCCTCTGAGGTTTCGATGGCGTCCTTCCTTTGAGGATTAGCAGCTCTCACAAATCTGCGTCCTCTCCTCGGTTCAAGTCTAGGGTTGTTCGCTTGATTCATTTCTCCCATTCAGATTGGGTTGAAGGCTCTGGCTTCGCTTATGAATTCCTTCGGGTCCTTCGCCTTCGAAGTCGTTTGAGCCTTGCTTTGGGTTTTGTTGCTGGCAGGCCTTAGAATGTTCTGCTCTCACGGATTTGGTTCTGGGATCATATTTCTGTTGTGGTTGGTCAGCTTCGTGCTGATCGTTGGATCTGATGCTTCCGAATGCCTGTGCTGCTGGCTCTAAAGTTTCTCCGCATGTGTTTCCAGCCTGTTTGGATGGTTTGGGGGATATCGTGCAACTCTGGCTTGGAGCTATTAGGACAAGGTTCTGAAGTGCTGGCCGTGACTTTTTGGATGCACGTGATCCTTCTGATGCGGTGGAGATCCTTCAGTTTGCTGCTAATTGTGGAGCGTTGTTGGGTTGCAGCTGCTGTGTGTTGCTGGGGACTGCTGGGTTCTCTTTGGTTTGCAGTTCGAAGGAAGCTGGTTGTGCCATTTTTGTTCTGCGGGCATTTACTGCTTCATCCTTATGGCAGATTTCATTGAAGTTGGGGTACGATCCATTCTTCGGTAGCTACCTCCTCTGGCCTTTCGGTTGCTCTTGCTGTGCTATGGATCTGGTGCAGTGAACTGTCCTGTGCTGCTGGCCTTGAAGATCCTCAGCCAATGTGTTCAATCCTGTTGGCTGGGTTGGGGGCTGCCCTGGATTGGGGGCTTCCTAGTTGTGGTCTGAATTGCTGACCCAGGACTAGTTTGGTTGCTTGTGTTCCTCTGTTGCGGTGGAGAGTTTGCTGATTGCTGTCATTGTTAGGTTGGAAATTAGTTTTGGTTTGCTGTGAGGTGATATCCTCTGGGCTGCTGATTGCTGAATTGTGGGGATGTTAGTCTTCAGTCTGATGCCTTGTTTTTGATGAGCCTTAGCCAGCGTGTAGGATGGGTTGGGGGCTACCTGTGCACTGGTTTTGGCCTATTTGAAGAGCAGGCCCTAGACTGTTTGATTACAGTTGACTTTTGTTGCAGGGGAATTCCCTCTGTTGTAGCCATTAGGTGGAGCAAGAAATGGAGTCTGTTTCGACTCTTGTCTCTATTTGGATATTGGCCTTGCCCTGTTGGTGGCTTGGCTGATGGAAGTGCTGTCTCCTGGATGCCGAGGCTGTGGCTGGATGGGTGCAGTGTGAGATTTGGATGCTGTTGATGGTGTGTTGCTGGTCCAGATTTGATTTTGACTGGCGAAGCCATTTCAGCTATTCCACAGATCTCATCTCATGTTACTCTTTCCATATAAATTCCATCTTCTGCATTAGGAGCAACTGATATTGCCTAAGGGCGATGGGTAGTTCAATGCCCCTGGCATTGAAGGTGTTGGGTGGATCTGATGGATTGGGGCATGGTAAATGAAGTCCCTTGAGTGACTAGCTGCTGCCCCTTTCTGCTGTGTCTGTCGTTGATTCTGGATTTTGTTGTAGCATGCTGTTGGAGTGTGGTATGCTGCATCTTATGCTGCTGTGATTGTAGATAAACAGTTGACCCTGAAGATGGAGGTTCTGTGAAGTCTTGCTGCTGGTGCCATCTCTGATGGTTGTATAGTTTGTAGACAAGCCCGCTCTATGCAAAATGGTGAGTGGAGCATAGCCAAATCAAGGAGTAAGAGGAAAATAACCTCTAAGTTTGCTGATGCTCTAAGAGCAAAGCCAAATCTGATGCCATCGCCTTGTGTGATGAATCCGGAGTGCTCCAAGCATCCGGAGTGCCTTTTCGATAAAAGGCCGGAGTGGCCTTGAGCAAGGATTCCGGAGTGAGTTATACACTCTCTTTGGCCGGAGTGGCCAGGCGTGAGTTGTGGCCGGAGTGGCCATATTCCGAAGTGATGTTTTTGATTTCAGGCCGGAGTGGCCTTGAGTCAGAGGTTTCCGGAGTGCCTTTATTCTCTGAAAGGCTGGAGTGGCTTGCGTGGTTTGGCAAAACACTTCGGAGGCCGGAGTGACTTTTTTTTTTTTTAGTAAGTAAGAATTTTGGATTAATGGGAAAAAAAATACATGATCTATGTTTTATCTCCAAGTATTTTACTTAGAGGTAAACATAAAGCGCTGGGGCATGCCCGAGCAACTGGTACATCAGAAAAAAAAATACTAAAACAACCACAAAAACAGAGTATGAAATCTGTCAACTATTTCACACGAACAAGATCGTGATTAGCTACGCCCAAATCGATGATGTCGACTCAGCAAAAACAGACAACAGATCCATCTTGGATCTTCAACGGCTCAGGACATCTGGGAGACGGCCTCCACTGGATCTCAGCAGATCACATCCGCATCACAGCAGGCAAGTCACCCCCAGCGAAGTAAGTACATGCCAGCAGTAACCCACTGCCCGGATAGCAAAGTATCATGAAAGAACAAGCAGATCAGCATCAGCAGCCATAGCCACATAGAAAATAGAGTCAGCAATCAAACAGAACCGGTAAGAAGCCACATCAGCATCACCGTCCACTCTAGCCAGAACCATCCAGCCACGACCCAGACCGACCATCTTCCACAGACCAAACCGGGCAAAAGCAAACGAGATCAGCACTTGGGATGCAAATCGAAATCGGCAATTCACGTTCAAGTCCAAATCGGCACTTGAGATGCAAATCGAAGTCGGCATTTCATATTCAAGTCCAAATCAGCTTTCAAAGCGCAGTCCAAATTGGCACCTGTAAGACCATATTGGCATTTGTCATGCCAAGTCAGCAAAACATACCCGGCCTCAATTCGAAAACGGCTTAAGGGCCGTAGAACCTAATCGGCTTTTGGGCATCAAACCAAGTCGGCATTTGGGCAGCAAATCCAACTCGGAATTTTGCACGCAATATGAAATCGGCAATCAGAATCGACATATGGGCACCAAATCCAAATCGGCATTTGGGCAGGCAAATGCAAATCAGCCCGATGCAAGCCATTGCAGAAGCAAAGCCAAAAATGCCACAGGAAATTGATCACCACATAGCCAGCAGGGCCGATAAGCCTCTTAAAACAGTCAAAGTCAGCAGATTGGCCAGCCAAACTTGCACAGCCTCCCTACAAGCATAATCTCCCAACCTTCACCTTAGCTTGCAGCGCAAGTCCAGAACGGCATTTGATATTCCATGTCAGCAAGCCAAACCGGCCTCAAAGCCCATCCGGCCAAGAAAAAATTTTAAAAAAACAGCAGAAGAAAGACGCAAAACGGCAACAATCAGCAGACACCCACCGCGTCAAGGGATCACGAGCAATCAAACTAGACCACGATCAGCTCTTCAGACCACAGCCAGGAAGTCCCCAAACCAGTACTGCACGGGCCCCCCAACCCGTCCAACAGGAAGGGACACATTGGCTGAGGACCATCATAGCCAGCAGCGCAGCCCAGCTCACCGTGCCAGATCCAAAGACTAGGGCGGGGGCTATCGAAAGGCCAGAGGAGACAGCAGCTGCCATCAAACAGCATTGCGGATAGAATCCAGCAATACGCAGCAACCCACAGAAGTTGCAACCAAACAAATCTCCAAAAATGGCAGCAAGCTGAAGGATCCCCACCGCATCAAAAGGATCATTTGCATCCAAACAGTCTACGGCCAGCACATCAGTACCACGCCTAAAGCACCCAGCCAGAGTTGCACGGTATCCCCCAAACCGACTAACAGGATGGAATACACAGGCAGAGAAACTTCAGGGCCAGCAAGCCAGACATTCGACTGCTCCAGATCCATCAAGCAGCAGGAAGGCTGTCAGTTGCTACCGACATCGGATCCCAAAAACCAGATCCAGGAAGGCAAGACTGGCCAAAACTAGCCAGCAACGAAAGCCAAAACTTTCACAAGGAACCCTGGAATAGGGATTCACAGCCCCAGCAGACAGAGCAAGGAAGCCCAACATCATCGAAGGCAAAAGACCCGAACGAAAACCCATAGCGAAGCCATAGTCTTCATCGCAATTTGAAACACCAAAAAGGAAACATCCTTTTCGAACAAAGAAAATGAGTTCAAATTTCAAAATAAAATTTGAAAAAGAGAGAAACTCTCGCTTCTCTCTCTAACGCCAAGCACCAAGGCAGGAACACCTCCTTCAACAAGGGAGACCAGAACCCTAGATTAACGCATCTAAGGGTGAATCGAGAAGAAGAGAAAGGAAAACAGGGAGAGCTGTCAGGCCCAAAAAGAAAAGCGGAAAGCAACCAGGCGGAGCAGCCAGGAGACCGGCCGAGGCCGGCTTCGACGCCGCCCGGCCAGAGGAGGAGCGTCACAGGAGGACACGGGCAAATTTCAAAAGGAAATTTTTGAAACGTAGAGAGAAGCGAGAGCTTCTCTCTCTAGGCGCTTTATTTTTTTCCGTTTTTTGTTGTACTCCCGTAGGCCGGAGTGACATTGTTTATGTTGAAGCTGGAATACATTTTGTACTCTTAAAGCCGGAGTACATTTGGTTCCGAAGTGGCCAGATGATGCTGATGTGGCATTTTCTTCATTCATTCTGGCGGGTGGATGTTATCTTTACAATGATCAAATATTATTGTATCCTTATTTTTAAATGACTTTTGTCATTGGTTTAGGGGCTCCCCTGTTTCTATGTCTCTTTTCCCAAGTCAGCAAAACATTTGGTTAAGAACATAATTTTTTTGTACATTTTTTCTAAATTTTAATGTAATTAATTACTTACAAAAAAAAATCCTTTGGCACAGCCTTAGGAGGCATTTGGGCCTCCCGGGCGACCTCCCTTGGGCGGTCCTGGGTGATTTTAATGCCATTCGCTCAGCGACTGAAGCCCTCGGTGGCTCTTGGCAATATAAAAGCTCCATTGATCTTAATGAATGCCTTAGGGATTGTGACTTGGAGGACGTTTGCCATGAAGGCTAATTCTTCACCTGGAATGATGGGCGCGACCCCTCCTCCTGTATTTTCAGAAAACTTGATCGCGTGGTCATCAATGGACATTGGTTTGATTTTTCAGAAGCTCTAAAGCGGTTTTCCCTCGTGCTAGGTTATCAGATCACTCCCCTTGCATTCTTATTCCCATAGATCATACAGCGCGTAAACTCGGAATCTTTCGGTTTAATAACTTTCTCACCAAATCCCCACACTTTCTTCCTGTGGTCAAGGAAGTTTGAGAGACCGAGACTAATGGTACTTCGATGTTTAGACTGGTGTCCTCTCTCAAAAAGGTGAAGGGAATGCTAAAAACTCTTAATACCCAGTGTGGAGATATTCACGAAGAGGTGCTGCGCGCTAGGAAATGTCTTGAGGATGTCCAATCTAAAGCATTCCCTTCCCTAGGGACCTGCGGTATAGAACGTTCTTATAGGGCTGACTATTATTCTGCAATGGCTAAGGAGGTAGATTTTCTCCAACAAAAAGCCAAAATCAGATGGCTCAAAGAGGGTGATCAATGCACAAAATTTTTCTTCAAGACTGTTAGTGGGAATTATAATCGGAATAAGATCATCTCTTTTTTTTTGTAAGTAATTAATTGCATTAAAATTTAAAGTAACTGTACAAAAACTATGGTCTTAACCCAAGTGTTTTGCCGACTTGGGTGAAGAAACATAGAAACCGGGGATACCCCTAAATCCCATACAAAAATCATTAAAAAAATAAGGTTACAGAAATATTCATCCTTGTAACGATAAAGTCCCACCAGCCAGAGTGAAAAATAATTTGCCTCATCAGCAACATCTGGCCATTTTACTCAACACCACATCGAATCTAAAGATCCGCATCGCGGCCCACTCCAGCTTAAGGAGTACATAATGAACTCCGGCTTCATCTCCACTCCGGTCTTTTAGAGAATAAAGAATCACTCCGGAAGACGACTTACTCAAGGCCATTTCGGCTTGATATCAACACAGCACTCCGGATACTTGTTCACTTCCGCCGCAACTCACTTGTGGCCACTCCGGCCAGGGTGATAACTTAAGCACTCCGGAATCCTCACGCACGTAATTGACCTTGACAACAGAAACCCCGGAATACCATCACCCTGGCAGAAACCAGGAATTGACAAGCTTCATCAGCTGGTCAAACCATCCCCTAAAGAACGCAGTTGAAAATCCGGAGTTAACTCTGCCGAAAGGTGGCACTCCGGAAAAAGAGACGCAAGGCGATTTCCGCCAGCAAAAATCCGTCCTCGACCAAAAGGACACCCAATTTTTTTTTTCCAACTCCAGATCCAAGGCCACATCGACCACAGAAGAAACACCGGAATCAGCCATTCCGGCCGAAAAGCAAACAATATTAGCTCCGGCCACAAGAGCCACAAAGTACTCCGAAATCAGCTCTCCGAAATCAGCCCACACACGGCCACTCCGGCCATTTAGAGTGTAAAGGCTCTTCGGAAAACAGATATGAAAGACCACTCCGGCCTCAAACGAAAAGGACACGGATTTCAATGATTTTTTTTTTTCCGCAAGCCACTCCGGAGTCAAGGCCACTCCAACCTTAACAAGAACTCCTGATTCAGCCACTCCGGCCGCAAAGCGAACAAAATTTATTCCAGCCACCAATAGCCATAATGCACTCCGAATCCAGCACTCCGAATTCAGGCTGCACATGGCCACTCCGGCCTTTAAGAGTGTAAAAGCACTCCGGGATACAGAGATGCAAGACCAATCCTGCCTGAAAGCAAGGAAAAGTGCAGGACAAAAACTCTGTCCTCAAACGATAAGGTCACGTTTTTTTTTTTTTTTGATATATATATATAATTTTTTTTTACTCCGTCCACAGAAAGTACAAACAAGACTCTGGAAACTCAAGGGTCTGGACGAATTGATGAGTCAGGAAATCCTACTAATGGGAAGGAAGATCTACATGAATTAATTGTTGGCCACTTAAAAAATGCCTTAGGGTCTGGACAAACTCAAGGGTCGGCGGAGGCCAACCGTATTCGCCCGTACATTCTCCATACCGTCCCTGGGTCGCTAACTGACCCGCTGGTTAGGCCGGTTACTGAGGAGGAAATCCAAAAAGCGTTGTTTTCCATTGGGGATGATAGAGCCCCAGGTCCTGATGGCTTCTCCTCGAAATTTTTTAAGGACTCGTGGGCGATTACTGGTCGTTTGGTCTGTGAAGCTATCCATGATTTTTTCAAGCGTACAAAGCTCCTAAAACAAGTGAATACCACTCTGATTAGTCTTATCCCCAAGGTCCAGTCCCCACGCTCGGTCTCAGATTACCGCCCGATTTCCTGTTGCAATGTCATTTACAAAGTGATATCTAAAATTCTTGCAAATAAAATCAAAGAAACACTTCCATACCTTGTGGACAAATGCTAAACGGCCTTCGTGGTGGGGCGTCAGATTAGTGATAATATCCTATTAGCTCAGGAGCTCCTTCACAAGTATCATCTTGGGCATGGCCCGCCTAGATGTACTATGAAGGTTGATCTGATGAAAGCTTATGACTCTGTTCAATAGAACTTTATCATCAATATACTGACACTCATGAATTTCCCTGCACAGATGGTCAATTGGATTAGCCAATGCATTACTACTCCAACGTACTCCCTCAACATCAATGGGGAGATAGTCGGGTTCTTCAAAGGAGGCAAAGGCCTTCGCCAGGGGGATCCCCTTTCCCCATATCTATTTGTCCTGGTTATGGAAGTCCTCAACGGCATTATTGAGGTCAAGGCGAGGCGGGATAACATTTTCAAATATCACTAGAAATGCGCAGACACTCAAACTGTTATGTTAGCCTTTGCTGATGACCTCCTTCTGTTCTCCCATGCCGACACCCAATCCACTCAAATTCTCAAGGAATGCCTAGAAGAATTCCATGTTTCCTCCGGTCTCTCTGCAAAGCCGAATAAAAGTGAAATTTTCATCTGTTCAAAGGATGCTTCCCTTCACCAGGACATTGCTGGTATCATGGGGTTTAAGGAGGGCAAACTCCCCATCAGATACTTGGGCGTCCCCCTTTTAACCTCCCGTCTCTCAGTATCTGACTGCAAATCTTTCACAGACAGGATCACTAGGAGGATCACTTCCTGGAAAACCAGATGGCTCTCGTTTGGGGGGCGGTTACAACTCGTCGCCTCCATTTTATCGTCCATCCATCTTTACTGGTCCTCCGTGTTTATTTTGCCTAAGTCTACTCTCAAAGCAATTGATTGCCTTTTGTGCCATTTCCTATGGAAGGGCTCTTCTGAAGGTAGAGCTAATGCTAAAGTGGCTTGGAGTGATATTTGCTACCCCAAGTCAGAAGGGGGTCTGGGCATCATAAATCTGGTAGATCAGAATAAAGCTCTAAACTGCAAGCTTTTTTGGCGTCTTATCTCCAAAGACCCAAATTCGGCCTGGACTTCTTGGATTTACAAAAATAGAATCAAAGACCGATACATTTGGACCCTTAAAGTCCTGGATTCGGCCACATGGAGCTGGCGAAAGATTATGAAACTTCACCCCTTTATGCGTTCCCACGCCATTAAGACTATTGGGGATGGTTCTGATACTTTCCTCTGGCACGATAACTGGCACCCTCTAGGCCCCCTGAGCGAGGTTAGCTCCGACCGTACTCGCCTAGTTTCGGGTCTACCTTGGGACGTTAAGGTTTCAGCAATCATCAAAAATAACAACTGGGCAAGGCCTAACCCTTTTGATTCTGAGGTTTCTCATTTAATTGAAAACATGCCCGCTAACTCCCCTTGCATCCATCGAAAGGACACTTTAAGGTGGGCTAGGAATGTTCATGGAAAGTTCTCGACTCAATCAACGTATTTCCTCATCCATCCTCCCAAACCAAAAGTTAGCTGGACTCCTTTGGTGTGGGGTCCATACTATATTCCTGCTCACGCGTTTACACTATGGTTAGCTATCAAGGGTCGACTCAATACCCTTGACCGCATCCATGGTGTCCCCATCCCATCCACTAGATGCACTCTTTGCAATACGGGCGATGAAAACCATGATCATCTTTTCTTCTCCTGTTCATACTCCAAAGCACTGTGGGTCAAAATTCAAAGACAGTCGGGCATTCAATGGCCACACACTGAGTGGCATCACAATATTTCTTGTCTTGCGTTTGTTTGGAGAGGGAAAAGCTTCTTGGCCCTCACAAAACGTCTGTTGCTGGCAGCCACGGTCTACTACATATGGAAGGAGCGAAATAATTGTATCTTTCAGAAGTCCTCTCCCCATGACATTTCCCAAATTTTCACTACAATTATCAATGTCGTGAGACTAAAATTGAAGGCCGTCACGGTGTCTGGCAAAGATATTTCTAGGCCACTGCGGCTTCGTTGGGGCTTATAATAATAAAAAAAATCATTTCATATGGTGGCGGAGTGCTTCTTCTCGATTTGGACGGAGCAACTTTGCTCGAGCTTCCGGAGTGCAGTTGTCCGTCATCCGGAGTGCCTTCTTGACTCCTTAGACGGAGTGCTCTTTCTCACTATGGACGGAGTGACTTTGTTAGTGCTTCCGGAGTATATGTGTCCTTTATCCGGAGTGCCTTTTGTCTCCTTGGACGGAGTGGCTTGGTTGCAAGGTCCGGAGTGCCTTTTTTGCTTGGGCTGGTTTATGAAAAAAAAAATCATTTCATGTGGTGGCGGAGTGCTTCTTCTCGCTTGGGACAGAGTGAATTTGTTCGAGCTTCCGGAGTGCAGTTGTGCTTCATCCGGAGTGCCTTCTTGAATCCTTGGACGGAGTGCTTTTTATCACTTCAGACAGAGTGACTTTGTAGAGTCTCCGGAATGCATGTGTCCTTTATCCGGAGTGTCTTTTGTCTCCTTGGACGGAATGGCTTGGTTGCAAGGTCCGGAGTGCCTTATTTTCCTGTGTTGGTTTGAAAAAAAAAATCATCTCATGTGGTGGCGGAGTGCTTCTTCTCTCTTGGGACAGAGTGTCTTGGTTCAAGCTTCCGGAGTACAGTTGTCCCCTATCCGGAGTGCCTTCTTGACTCCTTGGACGGAGTGTTTGTTCTCACTTTGGACGGAGTGACTTTGATAGTGCTTCCGGAGTGCATGTGCCCTTTATCCGGAGTGGCCTTTGTCTCCTTGGACGGAGTGGCTGGGTTGCAAGGTCCGGAGTGCCTTACTTTCCTGTCCAGGTTTTTGGTATATATATATATATTTCATATGGTGGCCGGAGTGCTAATTCTCACTTTGGTCGGAGTTACATTGTTCGAGCTTTCGGAGTGCTTCTGTCCATTTTCTGAAGTGCCTTCTTGACTCTCTGGACGGAGTGAATTTCTCACTTTGGACGGAGTGAAAAAAAAATCTATTTCAAGTGGTGGCCGGAGTTCTTTTTCTCACTTTTGACGGAGTGACATTGTTCAAGCCTCCAGAGTGCTTTTGTCCTCTATCAGAAGGGCCTTCTTGACTCCTGGACGGAGTGTGTTTTCTCACTTTAGTCGGAGTGTTTTCGTTAGTGCTTCCGGAGTGCATGTGTCCTTTATCCAGAGTGCTATTTGACTACTTGGACGGCGTGGCTTGGCTGCAAGGTCCGGAGTGCCTTCTTTTCCCGTGGTGGTTTTGGAAAATAAAATAAAATAAAATAATAATAATAATAATAATAATAATAAATTGTCATATGATGGCCGGAGTGAATTTTCTCCCTTTGGACGGAGTACATTTTTTCGTGCTGCTCCTGGAGTGCATTTGTCCTATTTCCGAAGTGCCTTCTTGTCTCCTAGGACGGAGTGGCTTGGCTGGAAGGTATAGCTCGACTGTGGTCCCTATAATGGTTTAATACCTGAAGATACTGATCCCTCTGGTCGTGGTGGGGCTGCGAACTATTCGGGGTTGATGATGGCGATGCATTGCTCCTGTTGGCATGCGATGCTGGTTGCAGTTGGTCTTATGCCTGTGGATCGTTTTGCTGCCGGATTTGTAGTGAATATGATGGTTCTAAACTGTCGGTTTGGATGTTAGCTTGTTGTTTGGATTTAAGTTAGGTTGTATGTTCTTAAATCTAACATCGTTCTGTAAATTTTTATTTAATTTAATCTCATCTTACTTACCAAAAAAAAAGTATGTTCTTAAATCTGTCATGTCTAGGTCCGTGATCTTTGATCCTGCCTGTTTCCTTGGTTTGGGGCATACCCCTCTTTCCTGTGCTCTAATTTCAAATCGGTAAAACACTTAGAGTTAGACATAGACCTGTAAATTTTTATTTCTTTTAATACAATTACTTACTTACCAAAAAAAAGTTTTGTGAGCTGCCCTACTGAAGGTTGATGCTGCTGGAATTGCTAATTCTGGCTCTTGGCGGCTGGCTATTGCTGGAGAGCAGCTGATTTCGATGTGGTGCTGGGCTGAAATCCTGATGGTGCCGTGTTGCCGTCACTAGTATCCTGCTATTGGGGTAGAGTTGCCCGAGATGCTATGGGCGTGCTGCTCTATTCTGAGGCCAATAGGATGAGTCCGAGACCCCTATGCACATGGATGCTATTGCCTGTGCTGTGGTGTGGTTTTGGCCGAATGATGTGGAAGTAATGCACATATCATGGCGTGTGTAAAACCAGTCCGAGGACTATGGTGCTGGCATTTGCAGTTTCTACTACTGTTTGGTTCTGACTTTAGAATAGTGGAAATTCAGTTTGCTCTAGGTTGATGATGAGTAAATCTGTTGCTGCTGATTTCTTGTGTGTGGGTATTAGGGCCGGGTTGTATGTAGCCGATTTAGATGATGCTCACCTAGATATTTTTTGTGCTTTTTCGTTCGGTTTCATGAATTGGTTTATGGTGGTGCTTGGGATTGTCCTAACTTATTGTTCTACCTCTAAGTCGGCAAAACACTTAGAACTAGAATATCATTTTGTACTTTCATTTATTTTAATTTTAATTTACTTACTTACCAAAAAAAATAACTAAGTTGATCAACAAGCCACCAAACAGCAGGCGAAGAAAGGCAAATCAAGGACGCCAAAGGACTCCCACCCAAGCCATCCAACCAGATCATGGTCAGCAGCATTGCACAGGGACTTCTTTGGACATTTTCCTGGTCACCAACCTGCATTTCAGTACCAACAGCAACAGCTGTTGCTCTTTGTCCTTGATAATGGCCACGATGAGGCTTAGTTGGCGTTCTCGGCCGTGTATGAGAGTGGTCCTCGTCTGTGGCGTGCTTGAGCCTTGGTGAGTTTGCGGACTCATTTGAGACGGGTAGTTCTCGGACATTGATCGTCCCTTGAAGGCCTTGGAGAATCTTCGGCTCCTTATGAAGTTTATTCCGGAGTGAGACAAGAGATTCAGCTTCAAGGGGGAGCTTTCTGTTAGAGAGAGATTCTCTCTCTTCTCTCTTGGATTTCAAATTTGAAATCCTTCCGTTTTCCCCGGCGTTGGTGCCGCCGTTGCCGGCCATGGCCGGTCTTTCGGGGGTTCTCCCTGGCTCGCTCTCGGACCTCGGCTCCCATGGTCTTCCTTCTCTTTCGTCTTCCTCTCAGCATTCGAAGCGACTGGACGCGAATGATTTTCCGAAGCTGAGGCGGTCGGTTGTATCCCTATCACCGGCCCCCGATGCTCCTATTTTGTCTTCCCTGAAATCCAAGGGTCTCCGAAAAGACCTTGTGACCGAAGATTCTGTTCCTACTTCTTGGACGGCTATCAGCCAGAAGAACGCGGCCGGCAAGCTGTCAAAAATTTCTTCTTGGTCTCGTTCTTCCCAGAGTAGGAGTTTACGCTCCTTTGAACCTCTAAAATACTTCCCTCGCATTTCTATCGATGGTATCGACCCCCTTCTTTCTCCTCCGGAGGATGTCACTTAGCAGGGCCAGGAGTACTGGGGTTACACTCTGGTTGGGTTTTTCGTCGAAAAGCCGCTACACTTCCAGGCTGTTAGATCCATTGCTCGAAGTATTTGGGCAGAATATGGGATTAATCATGTTGCTACTAACGGTAAGGGTTTCTTCTTTTTCAATTTTGATTCTGACGCTCATCTGTCAGCTTGCTTGGAGCACGGCCCTTTGTTTTTCGGGAAAAATCCCTTATTTCTTAAGAGATGGACTCCCGGCATGATTCTGGATCAGGAATCCCTTAAGTCCGTTCCTGTCTGGATTAGCCTACTTCATGTTCCATTTGAATTTTGGACCCCACTTGGTTTGAGTTGGATCGCAAGTCGAGTGGGGCGTCCTCTATGTCTTGATCCTCGTACAGCTTGTATGGAGTATTTGCATGCTGCACGAATTTGCGTGGAGGTGGGTAGGGATGTCATTCTCCCTGATAAAATTAGGATATCAGTTGGAGCCGAGTTGTCTCAATTGACAGCTGAGGTGGAGATAATCTATCATTGGAAGCCTAATGGCTACTTGAGTATCTGCAATTTCAAACAGAGTTGCTCTGTGTTGGGGGCAGAGGATTCTTCTTCTCTGCCTCTAAATTCTGGTAGCGTTGTAGATGGTCTTATCCTGCCTGAGAATGACGTGAAGATGAGGCACGTTTCTGCTCCTTTTTCAGGGCCTAGCTCTGGCACTGTTGGTGTTACTGCTGACTCGAAGGAGGAGGCGTTTGCCGTCAAGGATTTGTTGTTAATGGAGGTGGAAAGCGGCTGTGCTGTGCAATCAGCCCCAGCTTCTGTCTATTCTTAGGGTGTGGAGAGTTTCTCTCCCCTGCTAGATTTGTCTGGAAGGGTTGAGGGGATTGAGGCTGGTTCACCTCTGTTGAGGATGGATTGCTGTGTAGTTGGGTGCAGTTCGCCCGAATCTGATTTGGTTGTTGGCCCCCATACTGATGACCTTGCTGATGCCCCTGGAATCTCAAATGATGATTCTGTGGATCCGGTTGAAGCTGTCTCTGTGTCTGGGGCTGTACCCAGTGTAAAGGATGATGAGGATTCTTTCTCGAAATCCACTTTGTAGATCCCTGTGCCTCTGCATGCTGTTGGTGTCCCTGCTGAGATCCCTGAGGTGGATTATGTAGTGATGCCATCTTGCGAACCCCTCTATGCTGATGTCGCTCTCCCTGTGGTGGCAGCCTTTGCATCAAAGCTGCCCCCTGTCTCCTCACCTGCTCAGTGTGAACCTGGTCCGTCCGTTGAGATTGATCCCGATATTACTCCTGATTCTATCTCTCGGATTGTCCGAAAATATTGTTTGATTCAGTCTGATCCAGCTGGACGAATTTCTCCTATCTCATGTGAGCCTCTGGAGGTCAATCGTACAGTTTGCTTGGCTGTGGACTCTGCTGAAACAATGCCTCCCAATGAATCTAGGCATTATTCTGTTCAGGATTTGTCCATTGTGTACCCGGATTATGGTGCTGTGGACTCTACTGCAGTGACCCGTGCCTTCTCGGCAGCATTCAATTTGGAGTCTCCTGCCCGATGGAATGAGGATGAACTATTTGCTAGGCAGGCTATCAATGGGTGGCAACGTATGGCCAGGCGGCGTTATTCTGCACCCAAGAAAGCCCGGTCTCGTCAACCATGATTTCCTGCAGCAGTTGAATCGAGTGTGGTATTGGTTTTTTTTTACCAGTGCCAACGCTTATGGTAGCTTATAGTTTGATGTGGAACATTGGGCCATGGATGCTGTTTTCATTTGGCTCGTATGAGACAATGGTGGTTGGCTGCGAATCCCTGTTTGCTGGATTGAATTGGCAGCTGCTGTTGGGTGTAGTGATAGGCAGCTACTGGATTTGAAAATTGGGGGTGCACTGATGTTGGTTGTTGCACCTGGTCATCTGGTCTGACTCTCCAGGTGGGGCTGAAAAGGCCCACGGCTGGCTTGAAAATTCATTTTGGCAGCGATGCTGTAGCAGTTGGCGACTTGTTTCATTCTGTTGCCAGTTTTCAATAAGGATGATCAGCAGATTCAGTTGAGTGCACTGGCGCTGCTGCTGTGTGATCTCAGACCATCAATTTGGTTAGGTTGCTGTTGTGGCTCAGCTTTGAGGAGCTGGATTGGGTTATTGCTACACCTTGCTGTTGAAAGTGTAGAGGTTGATATGCATACCTCTTCATAGATGTTGCTGGAATGGCTGAACTTGCTTTTGGTATCCGGCTGCTGATGCTCTTGCGTGGGCAGGTGAATGATGCTGAAGCGGTTTTCAGTCTCTTACAGTGGCCTCAATAACCATTGTTGGAGCTGCTGTGTGGATTTAAGTAGGAGCTAGGTTATTTGATGCCAAGGCTCCTTTCCTGTGATGAATGGTTCTGGTTCTGGTTCTGGTTCCTTTTCTCTTGGTTGGTGAAGCAGTTTTGCACAGGCTTATCTGCTGGAATGGAGTCTGAATGGCTGGCGAGGATTCTGAGCAGTTTAGCTTCTGCTCTATTTGCTCCCGGTTTGGTTTATTAGCTTCAATTGCTGACGCGGCTTGATTAGTGTAGGTGGACTTCATTGCCGGGTTGTTTTATCCTGATGATGTGGCTGCCCTTTCTATGTTTGCCGGATTGCCGAGATGCCTCTATTCCTGCTGAATTTTAATTTGGCACGTGCTGCTCTTTGTTTTGTGGTACGAAGGCTGCTATGGGTTGTGATATAATATTTTTCAATTTCTATAGATTTTGTAGAGCGTTGGCCTCCTAGAGGTTGTTATGTACCTTTGGTTGTACTAGTTGCTCGAGGAATGCCCCAGCGGGTTGTTTTTATCCCCAAGTCAAAATACTTGGCGATAAAATATCGATTTTGTAATTTTTCTCCCATTAATCCAAAATGCTTGCTTACCAAAAAAAAAAATGGCCACGATGATGTTTTATCTCAATCCTCTGAGGAATGGGATGCTGAGGATATTGATAACGATCCTATACTCTGTCCTCCAGAATTTGCTTGAGGAGAATGATACTCAGCTACTTGTTAACTCCCTTGCCCAGGATCAATGAGGATTTTTGTTTGATTTCTTAGATTTTTGCAGGAGCAATGTGACTGAATTGAAAAAGGAAAAGTTCAAATCATCCTTCTTGTTTGACAAGGATAATCTAAATAGCTCCTCGGGTGCGTACTTTGAAGCCCTTCATTTGTTGGTGGTTGCCACATCTTCTAAACCACACATTGATTCCTTATCTCTTGATAGGAAGCAATTTATTTTTAGATTTCTTTGTTTCCTGCTGAAATAGAATACAGCATTTCCATCCGATCAATATAACGATCTGGATGGATTAGTGGCGGGCCTCTAGTTTTTTGAGTGCTCTAACCGTTCTCAACGGTTGAATGACCGTTGCATTGAGGAGTTTCACAATCTTGATTGTGTGGAGCAAGAGGGCCCCTGGATTCAAGCTAAGTCTACTTACCAAAAAAAAAAAAAAAGATTCAAGCTAAGTCAAGGCATAAGCGTAAAACTACTCCTAAGAACTCTAAGTCTTCCTCTGGCTCGAAAGCTGATCTTTAGCCGGCTGTTGGCCAGCTTGGCCTATGAGGCGGTTATCAGGGTGCTGCCGCCATCAGAAGGCTGATTGTGTTCTTCTAGTTATTGTCCCTGTTGTTTTCTTGGTTTTGGCTCTGCTGATTCAAATGGTTGAATGGATTAGGCAATGCATTACCACTCCTTCGTACACTATGAATATCAATGGAGAAGCAATCGGGTTTTTCAAGGGGGGTAAAGGCCTGCGCCAAGATGATCCTATCTCTCCATATTTATTTGTGCTTGTTATGGAGGTGCTAAATGGTATCATTGAAGTAAAGTTAAGGAGGAACGATCAATTCAAATTTCATTTGAAATGCAAAGAGACCCAAACAATCATTCTTGCACTTGTAGATGACCTTCTTCTTTTTTCTCATGCTGATATTACCTCTATTCGGATTCTTAAGGAATGTCTTGAGGAGTTCCAATGGTTTTTGGGACTCTCTGCAAATTGGAATAAAAGTAAGGTATTTATCTGTGCAAAGGACAATTCTATCCACCAAGACATCGTTGGTCTTTTGGGTTTCAGGATGGACAATCTTCCAATTCGTTATTTGGGGGTTCCTTTGATTACCATTAGGCTCTCTTCCAAGGATTGTACTTCTCTTATTGATCGCATTACCCGTCGAATTCAGTCCTGGAAGAATAGGTGGCTATCATTTGGGGGTCATTTGCAACTTGTCGCATCTATTCTATCCTCCATTCATCTCTACTGGGCCTCAATTTTCATCTTGCCCAAATCCATTCTCAAATCAATCGACTGTATCATACGTCGGTTCCTCTGGTTTGAATCTTCTGAAAGAAAGTTTACTGTAAAGGTAGCATGGGATGAAGTGTGCTACCCCAAAAGTGAGGGTGGGATGGGCCTAAAAAACCTGCAGGATTTGAATAAAGCCCTCATATGTAAGCTCCTGTGGAGGACATCTCTAAGGATCCTAAGTTGGTCTGGTCCTCTTGGATTCATAAAAACAGAATAAAAGATCGCTGTATTTGGACCATAAAAGTTCCGGAGTCAACCCCTGGAATTGGAGGAAGATTATGAAGCATCGCCCATTTATGCGCGCTCATTCCATCCATACTATTGATGACGGGTCTGATACCTTTCTGTGGCATGACAATTGGCACCTGATGGGGCCACTGAGTATGGTAAGTTCTGACCGTACTCGTTTGGTTTCGGGGCTGCCATGGGATGCCAAGGTTCGTCAGATAATCAGAAACAACCAATGGGTTTGGCCTAATCAATATGATCATGAAATCTCTCATCTCGTAGAGAAAATGCCCACTTATTTTCCTAACACCAATAGATCAGACTCAGTGAAATGGGACGACAATGCTAATGGTAAATTTTCATCTAAATCTGCTTACTTTCTTATCCATCCTCACAAGCCGACCTTAACATGGACTAATCTAGTTTGGGGTCCCTTCCATATTCCTACTCATGCCTTCACACTCTGGTTGGCCATTAAAGGTAGGCTAAGTACCATTGATCACATCCATGGGGTTCCCAATCTCTCTCCTAAATGCATCCTATGTGACTCAGCTGATGAAAATCACAAATATCTTTTCTTTTTATGTCAATTCTCTAAAGATCTATGGTCCCGGATCCAAAGGAAAGCGGGCATTTAGTGGCTCTACCCTGATTGGAAATACAACATTGATTGGGCGGCCTAGAAATGGAAAGAGAAGAATTTTATGGCTCGGTCTAAAAGGATTACTCTTGCAGGTACAGTCTATTGCATCTGGAAGGAACGTAACAAACGGATTTTTCAAAAATCCGCCCCATAAGATGTCCCACAGATTTTTTCGACGATTATCAATGTAGTTCGAGACAAAATGAAGACAACCTTAGAAAATGAAAAAAGTACCCCGCGAATGTATTTGATGCGTTGGAATTTATAAAAAAAATTGAAAAAAAAAAATTTAAAAAAAAAAATTAGCCAGTTCTCGGGATTGGCTGTTCTCATTTTGATATTTCCCATTGTTCAAATCCTTTAGATATGGTAATGTGTGTGTTGGGTGGTATCCAGGCTGAATTTGTATCGATGCCCGAGGTTTGCATTGTGTAATTGATATTACAAAAAAAAAAGTCGCAAGTTTCGGGATTGGCTGTTCTCACTGTGATATTTCCCCTTGTTCAAATCCCTTAGATATGGTATGTGTGTAACCCGAACTGCCATCAATTGCTAGATCTGTTGGGCCTGTAGGGTTTCTCATTCCTTTGACCTTGTAAGTAGGGTATGGTCTCGAATTCAAGTTGTACTATTCCGACCGTAAGACCTCATTGTTTTTACGGTTTTCTTTCCCAAAAAAAAAAAAATCTATTTCTTTTTTGCAGGACATGATACCATAGGAGTGGACCATTACAGCCACTAGCTAATGATGCTACCTTGAATAGGCGTTCCCACGGGTTCTAAGTGACGACTAATGAAGACATTGTGTGTTTATGAAGCTGTTTGAAATATCATTGAAGACTGTCCATCAAATTTACACAATGATGGATGATGATCACATGCTGTTGATACTTTTTGTTTCCCTTGTGCGTAAGTGACTCTCGTTAGCGGACTATGCAGAATACCGACTTGGGCGCAATCATGCTGATGGTATGTGCATTTCAGATGCTGATTGACTCCGGTTTCCCTTTCTTCGTGGCTGCGAATTTCTGATTGACAAGACGAGTTCCCTTAGGGAAAGAGATCTGTGATGGATTAGTTGTTTTTTTGGTAAGTGTGATGGATTAGATGTTGTTCATCTAGATGAGACTTGCTAATTTGTGTTTTGTATGTTCCATGAATTGGTTTATGGTAATGCTCGGGGTATGCCCTAGCGTGTTGTTCTACCTCTAAGTTGACAAAACACTTGAAGTTAGAATATCGTTCTGTAAATTTTATTTAATTTAATCTCATCTTACTTACCAAAAAAAAGGCTCTGCTGATTCAAGAGGATATGCTGGCTGTTTTTGCTGCCGGGTGGTATTTGCTTACCAGCAGATTTTGGGAAATTTTAATGATTTATGAGATGCTCGTGGCAATTGGTGCTAACATGCTAGCTGATGCTGGATGCTTAGCTGATTTGCTGCCCTCCGGGAGAGTCCATCGTGACTGAGATGCTAGTTGCCTTGGGCGTGCTCTTTACTGCATGGTGCATTTGGAGCTTTGGACAGTAAACTATATAAAGAGCCGAAGTTGCTAAATTCACCAGCTCCTTGGAATTTTGCCGAAGATTGTTGTTTCTAGTTTTGTTGCTGAAGCCTTATGCTGTCTCACTTGTTGTGTGCTTCTGCTGTGTTGCTATTTGCTGCTGATAATATTTTTTTGCTGCTGATTGCTGGTGATAATTTCTTTCTGCTGATGCCCCTTCCATGCTGCTGAGTGCTGCTGATAATTTATTTCTATTGATGTCTTTTTTTTTTTTTGTAAGTAAAGTGCATTAAATTTAAAAGAGAGATACAAAACTTTGTGTTAACTCCAAGTATTTTTCTGATTTGGAATTAGAACAAAGACAATGGGGTGTACCCCAAGCCTCATGAACATGTTATAATCTGAGACCATGAGCCAAGCCAAGAAAAATTGAAATACAATCGAAAATACATACATAATACCACATATACCCCTTCGATCAAAGTGACCCCGGTCGAAACCAATCCCACCCGAGCAAAAATCTTGGCATTCTACCAAGATCTTGATAGGAGCGCACCGAAATTGGCACTACACAAAAAGCATACACCACGACCAATGGGCAGCACGGTTCTCAACCGTCTACATAACAATGTCACCACGGCCCCGTCTGCATCTCGGCACAAGGAACCATCTTGGTTCGAGGGCAAAAAACAGTCATCTTCACTTTAACAGAAACCCGTTTTCATTCCCAGCAAACCAGCCCCACATACTTGGCATGAGCCGCAACTCAGAACCACATCTACATGTCAACCACATAAGAGGTCCATTGCTGTTGACACAGCAAAGGACTATTGCCCCTAGATCAACCCGGCATAAGAGGCATCATGGTTGAATGATGAAGAAGACTCAATTTACACAAACAAACAGCAACAGCAACACAAAAGGCTGCATCAACAACAGCTTCAGTATCAGCAACAGCCCCTCCCGGGCAGACTTTACAGCCCTTTCCGTTGGAGGGGGACTCTCAAATTAGCCCCTAGGGTGCTTATTTTGAAGCCCTTCGTTTGTTGATCGTTGCTGCTTCTTCTAAACCTCACATCGATTCTTGACCCCTGATAGGAAGCAGATTATATTTGACTTCCTTTGTGTCCTGCTGAAATGGAATTTAGATTTTACTTCCGGTCTATATAGCGATCTGGATGGACTAGTGAAGGGCCTCTAGGCTTTTGTAAGCTCAAACCGTTCGCAACTACTGAATGCCAGTTGCGTTGTGGAGGAGGATCACATTCTCGATAGAATGGGGCACGAAGGCCCATGGTTTCAAGCTAAATCTAGGAGGAAGCGAAAAGCTGCCCCCAAGATCCCTTTGTCTTCCTCAAGCACGTAAGCTGTGCCCTTGCCGCCTAATGGCCTGCATGGTATACTGGATCTTGATGATCAAATTTTCTTGTAGTTGTATTCCTTAATGGCTTTTGTCATGTCTTAGGGGACTCCCTTGTTTCTATGTTTCTTTTCCCAAGTCGGCAAAATACTTGGTAAAGAACATAGTTTTGTACTTTATTTTTAAATTTTAATGCAATTAATTACTTATAAAAAAAAAGACTTTACAGCCCTATCCAACTGGATGAAGATGGAACATATAGCTCAACACCAGACTTTACAGCCCATTAGAGAGGGCACCAGTTGCATTCCACATCCATGGCTGCTTCCGGAGTTCACTAACACGAAACAAATAGAATATGCACCAACATCAGGAGGTGCTGTTCAACAGTATCAGCAGGGCTTCAAAAACCATATTCAGCAGCATTAGCAACACTTTTTTTTTGGTAAGTAAGTAATTTTATAAATGAAAAAAATTGTACAAAAACACTGTTTTATCTCCAAGTATTTTTCCGACTTAGATTTAGAACAGAGACGCTAGGGCATACCCCGAGCAGAAGTGAAACCAAACATCGATATAATATAACGAAAGGATGGAGTAAACCTAAAATCCATCAGCAAAGCCACTAACTAAGCAAAAGGAAATCCATCCAAAAAAAAGGGAATAAAAACAAGATATAAAGAAAAAAGAAACTTCATCATCCACTTATCTTACTCAAGTTCAGCAACCAGCGCAACCTGGAAATGTTTGGATCAATGCAACACATCAGCAGGCAGCTCTGAGCAATGCATATAAACAGCCAGGGGCAGGTTTGAAGTCGACCTACGAGAAGACACTACAGCACCAACAAAGGCAAAGCAATACACAAAACACCCATAGCCAGACTGCCAGGACAACAGCCAAAGCAATCCTCTGCACACAGCATCATCAATGTTTAGGACAACAGGCCGAGCCAATATAGACGGCATGGCAACTGCGAGGGCATTTCAGCAGCCGGAATAGGAACCGGCAGGTAGCAGCTATTAGAGAAAAGCTTTCCATCTCTAGATCGATATTTCAGAGTACAGGTCATCAGCCCCATCCACATCAAAGACCATGCTGCTACATCAACATGAGGAGCAGACCAAATGCTTACCGGGCAGCAGAGCCTTCAGATCCATCAACCACCAATCAAATTTGCATACCAGATCCAACCAGAATATACTTCAGCACAGGCAAAGCAACACATAATCCACCCATAGCCAAATTGGACCGCAGGCAAAACATACACGCTGGAGCACCACATAGCCGGAGGTCAGCAGGGCAGCAATAAGTCCATGAGCCACACTGTTGTCATCCACCAATTGCAGCATCAGTACATAGCAGCATCATCACACAGCAGCATCATGCTGGACACCAACTAAAAATCAGCTACCTAATTCCATACAGCAGCATCATCACATCAACCAGCAAGAGGTAGACTTGTAGGACTAATTTATGCAGATTACAACCAGAGGCTCTCTTCACTTGGCATCAGCCGCTAGCTTAATCAGGTAGAATTGCGGAGCTGGTAGGGGAGCAAGAAATCAGAATGCAGCTAATGGCTCCCCTCATCAGTCGACCTAGATCCTGCATCTACTTCCAAGATACACTCATTCCAGCAGCCACCTTTTTCAGCACCATGGAAGAAAACCAGTAAGACCGATGCAGCAAACTGGCACATGTTGCAAAAATCCTTCGCCTGCAGAGTCACCGCCCCAATCATCATGGAAAAACCACTCGGCATAGGCAGCAAAACTAGCGACCCAGACCAGGGGGAAAAGGAAATTCAACGGGAACACAATCAGCCACATCAGCCAGCAGCTCCAACAATTAACCAAACTCGACTAATATAGGAAACCTGCAACATCTACCAACCAGATCACAACCCAGTATATCTTCAGGACCAGTCTCAGACTAGCACACCCTCACCCCACCTAGAGCAACACAGCAATGCCAACCCGTCCAAATATTGTTCCAAACAATACAGATCCAACATGTTGTATGACAAGAAGAACCATGCTCAAGACCAACTGAAGAATCCTTGAGCTGCTCCAGACTCCAGGGCGGCAGATCAGGCATTAGCAACACTTCAAGAACCAGATTCAGCTTTTCATCCAGCTAAGTTGTCCAAGCAGCTACTGTCTGCCAAAGGCAGTATATGATAGCTTACCACAACCTGGCAATCCATGCCAATGCCCAGCAAGAGGAGCATCTCAGTCTAGAGACAACTCCCGACCCAAAGCCAGCAGACTCTCATGAATGAGGAGTCCAAATTTTCTTGGACGCTGATTTTTGCCGTCTCCTAGACTTGGCATGCTGCCAGGTATCTTCATGCTCGGACGAAACTTGAAATCTATCCACTTCAAAATCTCTTCGATCTGACCGCTGTGAAGAGATCTTAGAGGCATCACCATGGAGACCGGCCAAAAAATCAGCCTGATTGCTAAATTGAATAGCCGGGAAACTCGTTGTCGCTTTCAGCAGGGTAGTCAGTAACCCAAATACTACCTTCTCCTCATCGGGAGATAAGGAAGCAATGTGGGTCTGAGAAGTGTCAGCCACCACTAAAAATCAAAAAGCTGCCAAATAAGCATCAGAGGAAAAGCCCTGATCTTCCTCAGCCACCGAAAAAGATGAATTGAACTTACACTTGGTTTCTACGCTTACATCGCTCCAACAGCTGTTCAGGAAATCGAGCACAAGGTTCTTGTGCTCAGGAGGGAAAATGGCAAAAAGTTGTCGAGAGTCTTCAGAGTTCAGTACCTGCTGGAGAGCCTGATGCATTGGATCTGCCACAGTTGCCTTAGCTTCCACAAACATATAGCTAGCCATGGGGTCGGGGTCACTCGACGTTTGAGGGATTAGACCCTCCTGAGAGGCTACCTGAGCCACGCCCTGCTGACCGCCTTCCAGTGAACCCCTCGGGCTCACTGTGCCAGGCACTACATGGATTGAATCATCCAGGGAGTACTTGCGGGAGAGCCACGTGATTGAGCCAGGAGTTGAATCATCAACCCCATATGTGACGTCCCACGTCATACGTCGTTGTACTTATCATTAATATTGTTATTATTAATATCA